>JAXLNO010003545.1:0-29152 GCA_038087875.1 Malacoraja senta
AAGACGTACAGGTTTGTAGGTTAATTAGCTTGGTAAATGTAAAAAGAAAATTGTCCCTCGTGGGTGTAGGATAGTGTTAATGTGTGGGGATCGCTGGTCGATGCGGACACGGTGGGCTGTTTCCGCGCTGTATCTGGTGGGCGGCGCGACTCTCGTCAGCAGCGGCCTCTGCAGTCCGTCTGTCTTTTTATTATTTTTGTCTCGTTTCTATGTAGTTTTTATTTATTTTTTTGTCGGGGTATGTGTGTGGGGGTGGGGGGGGGGACTTTAAAATCTTTCCCCTGCACAGGAGACCCGACCTTTTCTTGTCGGGTCTCCGTTGTTGTTGGGGCTGGGCAACGTGGAGCGGCCTCCAGCAGGAACGACCTAGGGCTCCAGTTGCGGAGCTGCGGACTACTCACCGTCACGGGGCTGGCCGAGTCCGGGGCGGGTGGAGCTGTGGTGGAGCGCTGCTGCGACCCGACCCCCGGAGATTCGGAGGCTACGGCCGCGGGTCTGGCGGACGGCAACACCGGAAGCCCGCGGGTCCCTGGTGGGAGACCGCTTTTCGGGGCTTCCGCAGCGGGGACTTCTCCCGCCCAAGTTGCGGGGTTGAAGAGCACCTGGATCGGGGCTTTACATCATCGCCCCGCGCGGCTTGGAGTGGCTGCGGGACTTTGCGAGCGCACGCCGGGGCTCTAACACCAAGACCCGGTGCGCGACCTTGCATTACCCGGCGTGGCTTTAATGGCCGCGGGACAATCACCATCGCCCGCCGGGGGCTTTGACTTTGACTCTGATATCGGGAGGGGGGGGGAGTGCAGTGGAGAGATAAGTTTTTTTTGCCTTCCATCACAGCGCTGTGATGGATGTATGTGTAAATTGTGTTGTGTCTCGGGTCTTCTTCGTTTTGTAATGTATGGCTGCAGAAACGACATTTCGTTTGGACCTCAACGGGGTCCAAATGACAAATAAATTGTATTGTATCTCTAAACTAAACTAAACTAAACTAAGGGGACCTGGCGTGGGAGGACGCTGAGCACAAAGGGGGACCTGGCATTGGAACTCCACCGAGAACTAAAGTGGACCCGGGGCGGGTGGGGGGGGGCTGACAACTAAGAGGGAACCGCGTGGGGGCAAAGAATGGATGAGTACTTTTTGTAACTTAGTTGGCACCTTTGTGGCAACTCTTTTGTGTACTTTGTGTGCAGAAACAAAGAATTTCACTGCAAGAGACTGCAAAAGTAACATCATCATCATCATCATCATCATCATCATCATCATCATCATCATCATCATCATCATCATCCTGCTGATGTGAATCTAATCAACAAGAATAATGGAAACCATTGAACCTGTGTCACCTACATTCCAAAACTAAAGTCACCCCAACCTCGGAAGTGGGTTGGATAGTAAAAGTTTCAACTGAGCCCATTCCTTGATGCTGAAGAAGGGTCTCGACCCAAACCGTCGCCCATTCCCTCTCTCCGGAGATGCTGACTGCCCCGCAGAGTTACTCCAGCGTTTTGTGTCTATCTTCAGTTTAAACCAGCATCTGCAGTTCCTCCCCACACATTTCTTGCTTTGTCCTGGCTGCATGTCCTGCAGCAATCATAGTGTCTGACATCTGCTTCAGTATTTTTTACAATTTCATAGACGTACTTTTGCCTAGATTCATTAACATTCTGCAGCCTCCTCATATTTCACATTGACATTATTCACGTGGTATTAGTTTCGAAAGAAATGTCAATGAAATAAATTGTGATCATTTGTTGGAATTCCTGACCATTTAAAGACTGCAGTGAGATCGATGTGATCTTGTGCCCTTGAGTACTTAAACTCAGTGCCGTTTGTTCCACTGAATGCAAGGTGCTGCTTAAGTTTTTTGGCCATCTTTTCAGCAGTCAATAAGGGTTGAATCTGTCATTATATTCTCACCAAATGACTGGAAATTCCCCCTTTTTTGGCAAAGAGGGTGGCACCATGGTACAGTTAGTAGAATTGCTGCCTCACAGTGCTTAGAGACAAAAGACACTGCCTCTTCAGTTCTTAGATAGACAAAAAGATTGAGTAACTCAGCAGGTCAGGCAGCATCTCTGGAGAAAAGGAATAGGGAAAATTTCTGGTCGAGACCCTTCTTCATCTGAAGAAGGGTCTCATCCCAAAACGTCACCTATTCCTTTTCTCCAGAGATCCTGAGTTACTCCAGCATTTTCCGTCTACCCTTGGTTTAAACATAGCATCTGCAGTTCCTTCCTTCACTTCAGTACTGAGGTTGAATCCTGACCTTGCATGCTCACTGGGACCACAAAGGTTTCCTCAGGAGCTCTGGTGCTCTCCCACATCCCAAAAATGTGAGGGTTAGTAGTTAATTGACCACTGTCAGTAAATCAGAGGGGAAGTACTTTTTTGTACTAAGAAGTACAAAGGATAACTTACTTCTGGGACCTTGCGGGACACAAATTGGCCACCACATTCCCAATTTTAGAATAACAATGTTTTGAAATGTACAAATGTAATTGAAGCTCTTGCTAAGGCATTAATTCAGTCAGCTGGTTAAATCATCTGTCCCATGTACACTACGCTTTGTCAATTCTAAAGTGCTTTGGGATATTCTAACATTGTGGAAGCTTTGATAGACACAAAGTGCTGGAGTAATGCCCCTGTCCCACTTAGGAAACCTATTATCTGAGTCACGTCCTCGCTCCCCCCCGCCCCCCCCCCCCCCGCCCCCCCCCCCCGCCCCCCCTCTCCCTCGCAGCCCACCAACTGGATTGGGGCGGCCTTTCCTGCCGGACTGGAGCAGAGCTTCAGCAGCGGCGGCGAGGCACTTGAAAAATCGTGGAGCAGGCGAGGCCCTACCTGGGATCGCCGCTTGGAGCTCCGGAGTGTTGAGCCGCTGCTCCAACATCGCGGAGATGTGGGTGCGGAGCTCCCAACGTGGGCGGCGCTGACTTTAACATCGCGGAGTCCTGGGACCTTTTGCCAGCGCTAATCACCACCCAGCGTGGCCTGTGGACATCGGGAGCCGTGGACTCCAGTGGAAGGTGGCCGATTCAGGGGTTCAGGCCGCTGAAGATGTTCTCCCGTTCGAAATCGGGGTTCCATCATTCCGGGCGAGAGGGCCTGAACATCAGGAGCCCGTAGCGGCGTCTATGGGGTGCTCAGGAGCCCCTGACCACGGGTGAACATTGGGGAACATGAGCGAGGAGGTTGACTGGACTTTGGTTCCTTCCCTCACAGTGGGGAACTTTGGTGCCGCTGTGGGGATGTTTGTGTTGTGGACGACTGTGTTGTGTGTTTTTGTGGGGGGGGGGTTGGGTTTTTTTTTGTATGACTGCAAGGGAAAAATAATTTTGTTGTCTCTTAATTGAAGACAATGACAATAAATTAAATCAAATCAAATCAAATCGAAATGTCATCCAATCCATCTCTCCAGAGATGCTGCCTGTCTCGCTGAGTTACTCCAGCATTTTGAATCTATCTTCGGTGTAAACCAGCATCTGAAGTTCTTTCCTACACGTTGTGGAAGCCTTTCTCTTTTTATTTCAATTGAAAGAATACCACACCAAACCCGTGGTCTACAATGAAGCTTTGATGGTCACTGAAGAGACCTGTTGCTAAAAGACAGGTTTGCAGCTTCTTAGGAAATTCAGGACAGATATCAGTCATGTCAGTGTCCATCACCCACACACCAAAAGCACATTCTAAAAATAGTGCGTTCGAAATCCCATCAGGCAGACAATAGTTTTGTGCACCACACAATGGAATTTAATTTTAAATGTCTTTGTTGAACGCAAACATTTGCTTCGTGCACAGGTTGCACACTTCCTAAATTTTGCTCCAAGACCTCCAGCAAATTGTCAGACAATCCATGAGGAGCACGTAAAATTAATTTGTGCATCCATGTCCATTTGTGATCAGCATTTACCATTCTCACATTATCAAGCTTAAATGAAGAACGGGCTTCTGCATTAGTTACAGCTTTCCTGGATCCATGACTGGTTATCAATGTTCCAAAGTAGCTAGTGTGGGAAGGAACTGCAGATGCTGGTTTAAACAAAATGCTGGAGTATCTCAGCGGGTCAGACGGCATCTCTGGAGAGAACAATGGGTGACATTTCGTGTCGAGTCCCTTCTTCAAACCTGAAGACCACCAGGTGGTGCCCGTAATGGCCGCCTCGCCAACAGCTTGTCGCGTCCCTTCTTTGTTTATATTATTTTAAGAATCTTAAACGTATGTTTCAATGTTTCTTGGTTAGTTTATGTGGGGGGAGGGGGGGGGATCGAGGGAAACCTTTTTCAGCCACTTACCTCGATGGACATGCGATTTTAACCATTTCGCATCTCCGCCCTCCCTGCTGTCTAACAACTTGGATTGGTGCGGCCTTTCCTGGAGACCGGCCCGGAGCTTCAAGCTGCGGGCATGGCACGGACTTACGATCTCGGAGCGGGCGATCCTTTGCCGAGGGTCGCCAGAAGAAGAGCTCCGAACGCGGGGCCTGTGGCCTTTAACATCGTGAAGCCTGCGGTCTCCGGTAAGAAGTGGCCGACTCGGGAGCTCCATGCCGTGGAGTGTTCCGATCCGTCCCGAAGCCGGAGTTTCCATCATCATGATGAGCGGGTCTGGACATCGGACCATCGGCAACGGCAAGTGCGGACGGTTCAAGGCCCCGACCATGGTGGAAAAAGAGGAAGATGCCTTCCATCACAGTGAGGAATGTTGATTCCACTGTGGTCGATGATAACCTTAGTTGGTCAAGTGACATTAAACGCAAACTTGAACTTGAACTTGACCCGAAACGTCACCTACTACTTTTCTCCATAGATGCTGTCCAACCCGCTGAGTTACTAAAGCATTTTGCGTCTGTCTTCCAAAGTGATTTGCTAATTATGTTATTTGACCCCAGTCATAACTCTGCAGTCACTTTACTCATCCTGATGCAAACATGGATCGGATTATTAATTTCACCATCTCCGCCAACCCTGCTGTCTTTCTGACCATGACATCCTGATTCTTGATATTGCTACATGATGTCAGTGACCTGAAGAAGAAACTCAACCCAAAAGTCACTCATTCCTTCTCTCCAGAAATGCTGCCTGGCCCGCTGTGTTACTCCAGCTTTTTGAGTCGATCTTCGGTGTAAACCAGCATCTGCAGTTCCTTCCTCCCCATTTTCCTCCCCGGTGCATGGCCACTCCTGACCCTCTCACAACCAACCCCTACCTCTTGATGTGATCCACAGCTGAGCTGATTCACTCTTCCACATCGTCAATGGTAGAGCATGGAGGAAAGGCTACTTACACTTGCTTTCATGCCTCAGGTCTTTCTCTTGCCTGCAGTCGCACAAAACTGGTGGGACTTCCAACTGCTCCAGTTTAATGAGGAATTTCATGAACTTGAAGAACATTTCATGAACTGCTGCAGGCAGGACTCCAGCCAAAGACCATCCTGGATTTAATAAGAATCTGAGGGGTAACTTTTTCACACAAAGGGTGATGGGTGTATGAAATGAGCTGCCAGAGGAGGTAGTTGAGGCAGGGATTATCCCACCATTTAAGAAACAGTTAGACAGGTACATGGATAGGACAGGTTTGGAGGAATGTGGACCAAACGCAGGCAGGTGGGACAAATGTAGCTGGGACATGTTGGCCGGTGTGGGCGAGTTGGGCTGAAGGGCCTGTTTCCACACTGTATCCCTCTATGTAGGTATGTTACAAAACGTACCTTCAGTCGCGCTGTAATTCTGCCACTGGCCGTGTGCGCGATTTTGGCGCCTTTAAGGGGGGGGCGGGGTTAAAACGCGGTTTCTCCTCCCTTGTCCTGGAAATATTTTGTTGGAGTACAAACCTTCGCTGACAAAATATTTCCTACCGGCGTTTTGTGAATTTTTTTTAAAAATTAAATCGTCAATGTCAGCGCTACAGTCATTTTAAAAGCAGCTCCTGAAGCGTCAACGCCAATAACGGGGACGGATTTCACACAATGGACAGGTAAACGAAAGTGCTTTCTTTAAATGTATAAAAGTGCTTCTTAAGAAGCCTTTAATTCACATTTTGTCATACGACACGGTGATTTTATTCCCCGAATTAACGGCAGTATTTTTCATGCCAATACGGGGTTAAATTCACCGCAAATGAACGTTCCAAAAGATCGCGTTCCAGAAATTCTCACTCGCAAGATGAATTAAATCCCCATTAATTTACAGGTATTAAACATTCAATTCCTTCCATTTGGCCTGTAAATTCATGAAAATTAGATTTAAAAATTATGTTATATTGTGAATTATTGTGTGAATGTTATTTGGACACTTAGGCTATTTAAAAATGTTAATCTATTCTTAAGAAATTGATAGATGTTTAGATCTAGTAATTGAATTTTGTAATTAGCTACAATTAGGTAACTAACTAATTATATGCTTTACTTTCATGTCTTCGAAGTAAGATTGTTTCATATTTGTTTCAGAATGCTTCAATCTATAATACCTGAAAATTTCTTTCAGTTACCATAATTTTTAAGAAAGTTATGGGCTTTTAACTGTCCTCGATCACAGCTTTTGTGTTAAGTCAATGGAAAAGCAATAGGGAACTAGATGCTAATTTCTGAGTATGATAATGGCCATAACTTTTTTAATACTGAAGATATGAAAGTGAATTAAGTGTCAAATTAAACTTCTTTTTATGCTTTATCTGATGGGATAAATTGCAGACTTTATTTTTTAAATCTCAAAATTTTGTAACATTGCTACTCTATGACTCTATAAGATAACTGTGGAGGTCGGTGGAAACTTTGGGGGATGCGATTATTTTCCAGATCGTATCTCCGGTCACTCTGCAGCCTAACATCGATGGGCTGGTTTTGATTATTGATGCACAGAGCAGCAATAATTTTGATTTAACTTCAAGAGGCACAATCTATTTCTACAAATTGCCATTTTGGAAATGAAACTTTTCTTTTAAGGTTGAATGCTACTAGCAGAACTTCAGCTTTCTGTTGTGTACTTGATTGCTTACAGATTTACCTCCCAAAATATAAAATCCCCTTGAACATACTAAAAAGAGATTATGAGGTGGAGCAGATCATTTCAATAGCTGTTTACTAAGAATTTACCCAACCGCTACTGTCAATTTAGAATTCTCAGGTGAGAAATTGGATCACGTAGCCTCAGAATTTAGTGGCTACAGCATTTGATGTACATTGCAGTCTTCTTGTGACATTGGTGCAGTACAGTGTTTTACGCATACATATGCACAAGAAATGGGATCTGAGCAGCGGACATTCAGCCACACCAGTGCAATTTCGGGGTGTCCCAAGTAACTTGCAGCATTGTTGGAGGCTGGCATTGGGCATCATTGCAGGCAGCTTTTCCAGAGTGATGTGAAGACTTGCTGAAGATGTCCTGGATGTGATTCTTCCAAGCCTTAAGCTTGAGCTGGAACACCTGGAGCAGGTGAGGTCAATATATCTATGCCAGGGAGGATGGGCAAGGGACTGGTCTTTGTTCAGGGTTACTGGTCCATGTTCCTTTGCAGGCAGACTGGTCCAGCCAGGGACTATCCTGGACCAGTCTGCCTGCAAAGGAACATGGCACAGTAACCCTGAACCTCTTAAACTCTGGGTTATTCCAGAAAATAGTTGATATCTAGCTCATATCACAGAAATCAGCCCACTGTGATCTGTGCTCTAACAAAGGCTCTGTAGGAAAGAAACAAGGAATGTAATTTGTCCTTGAGTCCAGAACTTCAGGCAACACAGATAGACACACAGCGCAGTAAACTCATAATTCCACTGGAGAACAGTCACTTGTTTATCAAAATGTGCGGCGTGGAGCTGACCAGCCCAGGGTCGGCCACCGGCAGAGCGAGGAGAGACGTTGGTGATGGAGAGGGAAATCGGTGAGGGAGAGGAACATCAATGAGTGTGAGGGATGTCAGTGAGTGAGGTGGACGTCAGTGAGTGAGGTGGATGTCAGTGAGTGAGACGGACGTCAGTGAGGGAGGGACATCAGTGAGTGAGTGAGGGGGACATCAGTGAGTGAGGGCGATGTCAGTGGTGAGGGGGACATCATTGGTGAGGGGGACATCAGTGAGTGAGGGGGACATCGGTGAGTGAGAGGGACGTCAATGAGTGTGAGGGACGTCAGTGAGTGAGGGGAACATCCGTGAGTGAGGGGGACGTCGGTGAATGAGGGAGACGTCAGTGTGTGAGTGAGGGGGATGTCAGTGAGTGAGGGACATCAGTGAGTGAGGGGGATGTCAGTGAGTGAGGGGGATGTCAGTGAGTGAGGGACATCAGTGAGTGAGGGGAATGTCAGTGAGTGAGGGGGACGTCAGTGAGTGAGGGGGCATGTCAGTGAGTGAAGGAACGTCAGTGAGTGAGGGGGACGTCAGTGAGTGAAGGGGACATCAGTGAGTGAGGGGGACGACGGTGAGTGCGAGGGATGTCGGTGAGTGCGAGGGATGTCGGTGGGTGAGGGGGGATGTCGGTGAGGAAGAGAGACGTCAGAGAGCCGCCGTAAGTGCTAGCGGTTGGCCGAGGACTGGTGTGTGCCACCAAGAACAAAGAGGGAGCTGGTGTGGGGAGGGAGGTGGGCTAGCTGGAAAAGGAACTATATTGAATACTTTGTTTAAGAAGGAACTGCAGATGCTGGAAAATCGAAGGTAGACAAAAATGCTGGAGAAACTCAGCGGGTGAGGCAGCATATTGAATACTTTTGTAACTTTATTGGGGCCCTTTACGTGGCAACTCTTCCATACTTCTACTGTCTGCAAAACAAAGAATCTCACTGAACCAAGTACACCGGATAATAAAGTATCAATCAATCAATATTTGAGCTGCCATGCAGGATGGCCAGATGGTTTGGGTGAGTAAGGGCAGACCAATCCATCCAAGTGCTGGTGATCACAATTACAAATTGAGCTATTATTCATCAGAAATAATCGGAGACAATCATTAGATCCTCAAACAGAAAACGTCAGTGATGTTCCAAGGTGGGTCTTTCGCTCCGCAGGCATTATGGAGTTTTCCATAACGATGCCATATGGCAGATACAGTGTATACGACTCCAGAATGTGGTAGGGTACAAATTACATCAGGAGATAGAAAACGCATGTAAGAAAGGCAATGTTACCGTGGTCACGGAGGAGCTCAATATGCAGGTAGACAGAGGAAATCTAGGTTGGTGCTGGATCCCAAGAGAAGGAATATGTAGTGTGCCTACAAGATGGCTTCTTAGAGCTGCTTGTGATCAAGTCCATTAGGGAAAAGGCAATTCTGAATTTGGTGTTGTATATTGAACCAGATTTGATTAGGGAGATTAAGGTGAGGAAACATCTAGGAGGCAGTGATCACAATATGATAGAATTCAACCTAGAGTTTGAGAGGGAGAAACTGAAATTGGTTTTATCAGTATTACTTTAGAGTAAAGGTAACTACAGAGGGAACTGGCTAAAGTTGATTAGAAGCAGGAATGATGGTGGAACAGCAATGGCAGGTTTCTGGGAGTAATTTGGAAAACGCAGGAAATTTTCATCCCGAAGAGGAAGAAAGATTGTGAGGGTAGAATGAGGTGGCCGTGGCTGACTATGGAGGTTAATGGCAGCATAAAAGCAAAAGAGAAGGTACATATATCAAAGATTAGTGGGAAGCAAGAGAATTTGGAAACTTTAAAAAAAACCAACAATAAGGGAAGGAAAGATGAAGAGAAGGAAAGGTTTTTCAGTTTTAGTTTTCGTATTAGAGATAGTGTGGAAACAGGCCCTCCAGCCCACAGAGTCTGCACCGACCAGCGAACCCCACATACTAACACTATCCTACACACACTTGGGGCAATTTACACTTATACCAAGCCAATTAACCTGCCAAGCACAGGCTCGGCGATCGTTTCGCTGAAAACCTCCGCTCAGTCTGTCTTAACCTACCTGATCTCCCGGTGGCTCAGCACTTCAACTCCCCCTTCTTTCCCAATCTGACCTTTCTGTCCTGGGCCTACTCCATTGTCAGCGCAAATTGGAGAAACAGCACCTCATATTTTGCTTGGGTAGTTTACACCCCAGCAGTATGAACATTGACTTCTCTAACTTCAGATAGCCCTTGCTTTCTCTCTCCTTCCCCTCCCCAGTTCTCCCACTAGTCTTACTGTCACCCGCCTACATTCTATCTTTGTCCCGCCCCCTCCCATGACATCAGTCTGAAGAAGGGTCTCGATCCGAAACATCAACCGCTGAGTTGCTCCAGCAGTTTGTGTCTACCCACAAACCTACATATCTTTGGAGTGTGGAAGGAAACCGAAGATTTCAGAGAAAACCCATGCGGTCATAGGGAGAACGTACAAACTCCGTACAGGCAGCACCCGTAGTCTGGATCGAACCCGTATCTCTTGCGCTGGCGGCATGGTGGTGCAGCAGTAGAGTTGCTGCCTTACAGCACTTGCAGCTCCAGAGAGGTCATACCTTCCAAGGAACCACACTGGAAATGTTAGTCTCTGACCCTGGTACACTGGCAACTGGGATGTGAACCATTGGATGCTCCACCAGGTTTGTGTTCATGGTTGGCCACCACTCCACATGAGAAGAGATGGGCTTCAGACTCTGTGTAATGCAAGATCTAGATTTATCTGAACTCATGGACTCCTCACAGAAAGTCAATGTGCATGAACATCAGTCATCAAACTTGAGACCACTGCCCTGTCATTGTCCTCACCTGGTATTGATGGTCCTCCGGTAAGTTTGAACACGTGGCTCTTTTCTTTGCCCTGACAGCAAACCAGGTGCCTCACTTTGTGCATATCCTATTGCTAGCCTATCCTCTACTTCTTCTTCTTCTTGAGTATGGCGTGCACAGCCTAAAGTAGTAGGACAAGTGGTTCTATTTGATCTTACTTGATTGTGCACGCCCGGATTGAATTCGTCGAAACAGGGTGGACCACGTGAAGGTTGCAATCTTCCACCCCAGCCTATCCTCCACAAACTGCAGGGAGTGCACATGTCTGGGCAGGCGATTGGGATAATCAGATAGAGTGCCAGAGTATCCTTTCCAGTTCCCAACAACTCATCAATTGGAGATTTCCTGAGTGTCTGAAATGGGAAAGGACCAATGCTATGGTCATGGTCATGGTCATTATGATGGGAGTGGTGTGCTCATCATAACCATCCAAACCTATTAGCCCAAGGAAGTGCTATGGTATAATGGAAAACTGTGATGTGAAAACCATCCTCTCTGTTCTCTGATGGTCACGAGATAACTGACCCACAAGTGACACCCTCTCTCTTAAACAACATAGGTGGGGAAAAACAGACACAAAATGCAGGAGTAGCTCAGTGGGACAGACAGCATCTCTGCAGAGAAGGAATGGGGAACGTTTCGGGTCGAGACCCTTCTTCAGACTGAGTCTTGACCTGAAATGTCACCCATACCTTCTATCCAGAAATGCTGTCTGTCCTGCTGAGTTACTCCAGCATTTTGTATCTATCTTTGGTGTAAACCAGCATCTGCAGTTCCTTCGAAGACATAGCTGTGGGAAAGTAAGGGTCAGCATTCAGGAATCGTTTGCCATCATCTTCATCTGTGCACTGTGGACCCCTTGCTTGCATTCATGTATAGTCTTTGACTGGATAGGACACAAACAAAAGCTTTTCACTGTACCTTGCTGCATGTGACAATAATAAACTAAATTAGACTAAACGTTTCCTGTTAGTTATACCTACCTAGCAATGAGTGCATGATGAGCCTTCTCTTGTTGTATCACTGTAAAGTGTGAGGGAAGTTGATTGTGTCTCTGTTAGAGGAAGAAATGGAGGTCCTTGAAACCTTCCTGGTGTAGGATGGAGGTGTAAAGGGACTGGACCTCCATGATGGTGTCCCTGAAGGTGTACCTGGCTGGCCCATGTTCTCAAAACCAACTGATTGAGGTTTTTGCCAACATCTTCACCCTCTTATTACTAAGGTCCAAGGTTCCCACTTGGTTTAAAAGGGCATCAATAATACCAGTGCTAAAGAAGAGTAAGGTGACATTACTCAATGACTACCGACTGGTGTTGATGAAATGCTTTAAGAGGTTGTGTATGGTGCATGTCACCTCCTACCTCGCAAGAACCTGGATCCACTATCATTTGTCTACCGTCACTATAGAAAAATGGGAAATGCAATTTTGCCGGTGCTCCACTCTGCACTGGGACACTGGTGCAACAAGAACACATATGTCAGGCTCTATCTGTGTTCAACATTATCATCAGTTGTTCAACATCATCATCCCCACCAGAGAACTGAAGCCCAAGGACCTGGATCTCTGAGCATCCTTATGCAACTGGATCCTCGACTTCCCCATCAACAGACTACAATCAGTATGACTTGGCAACAACATCCCTCCTTAGAGTCATAGGATGATACAGTGTGAAAACAGGCCCATTGGCCCAACTTGCCCACACTGGCCAACATATCCCAGTTACACCAGTCCCACCTGCCTGCGTCTGGTCCATATCCCTCCAAACCTGTTGAATCCATGGACCTGTCGAACTGCTTTTTAAACGTTGGGATAGTCCCTGCCTCAACTACTTCTTCTGGCAGCTTTTTCCATACACCCACCACCCCTTGTGTGAAAACGTTACCCCTCAGATTCGTATTAAATCTTTTCTCCTTCACCTTAAACCTATGTCCTCTGTTCCTTGATTCACCTACTCTGGGCAAGAGACTATGCATCTACCCAATCTATTCCTCTCATGAATTTATACACCATTATAAGATCACCCCTCATCCTCCTGCACTCCAAGGGTTAGAGTCCCAGCCTACTCAACCTCTGCTTATAGCTCAGACCCTAGTCCTGGCAACATCTTTGTAAATCTTCTCAGTACCCTTTCCAGCTTGACCCCTTGATAACCATGACCACGATTGCACCTCAGGGTGTGTGTTCAGTCCCCTGCTCTACTCAGCCCATATTCATTTCAGACACAGTTCCAATGCCATTTAAAATTTGCTGATGACACCACCGTTATTGGGCTGATTATGGGTAATGAAGAGTATAGGAGATTGATAATCTGATGGAATAGTACCAGAACAATAACCTTGCTCTTAACGTCAGCAAGGTGGCACGGTGGTGCAGCGGTAGAGTTGCTGCCTTACAGTGCTTGCAGCGCGGGAGACTCGGGTTCGATCCCGACTACGGGTGCTGTCTGTACGGAGTTTATACGTTCTCCCCATGACCTATGTGGGTTTTCTCTGAGATCTTCAGTTTCCTCCCACACTCCAAAGACTTACAGGTTTGTAGGTAAATTGGCTTGGTAAATGTAAAAATTGTCCCTTTTGTGTGTAGGATAGTGTTAATATGCGGGGATCGCTGGTCGGTGCAGAGCCGGTGGGTCGTAAGGTCAGTTTCCACATTGTATCTCTAAACTAAACTAAACTAAAGACCTAGGAGCTGATTGCTGATTTTAGAAGAGGGAAGTTAAGGATCACGAATCTGTTTTCATCGAGGCATCTGTGGTGGAGAGTCAACAATTTCAAGTTCCTGAGTGGCATTGAGGGCCTGTGCAACAGTTTATTATTAATTACATCAGATCATGGCTAAGAAAAAGGGGGACTGGGAATTGTTTCTTATTCCAAAAATAATGAAAAAAAGCAGTCTTAGCCAATGTTAATACATTCTGATAAGTATTAGTGACCAATAGAACTACATGCTATATTATTTTCTGTTAAGCCTGGTCGGAGGGGGTCAGTTACATTATTTTCAGGGGCAGGGAGACTGTCTGCAGCAATGAGACTCTCAAGGCCATAATTCTAGTGCGCCTAGAAGAGAGAGTGACTCTGTTGTCCCGATTGGAGAGGAAGACTAACACTGTCGTTCTGTGAAGCCTGGGACAAAGTGATTCCGAGGGTTTTTGTGTTCACTGAAGATGCATACCATTTTAACCCTTGCTATGCTGCAGCCTCCACAGAAGGGTGTGTGGTCGAAGTAGATGAGGGGAGTGGTCAGGTGATGGGAGGGAAGGCTTAAAGAGGTAATGTGAAGGGGGCTCAGAGTTGTGAGGAGAGGGAGAGGGTGCGAGATCACAGTCAAGTGAAGGGCGTGATGTGATCTGCAGTGGAGGAAGAGCTACGGGGAACCCACGCAGCAGTGGGGGCCTTGGTCAGATGGCGTGCGGGCAAGCGGCTGAATTCCCACATGGCGCCTGGGGCATCAGCCGGGAGTCAGGGGAGTGAACGGCAGACCCCTGCACATTGCTGGGGGCCTCGGCCGGATCACTCTTCATCCTTGAATGAATGGGGCGGCACAGTGGCGCAGCGATAGAGTTGCTGCTTTACAGTGCTTGCAGCGCCGGAGACCCGTGTTCGATCCCGACTACGGGTGCTGTCTGTACGGAGTTTGTACCTTCTCCCTGTGACCACGTATGTTTTCTCCAAGATCTTCGGTTTCCTCCCACACTCCAAAGACGTACAGGTTAATTGGCTTGGTATACGTGTAAATTGTCCCGAGTGTGTGTAGGATAGTGTTAGTGTGTGGACTCGGTGGGCCGAAGGTCTGTTTCAGGACTGTATCTCTAAAAATAAAAAATAAATTTCTGCCACCTACAATGTGATCCTACGCCTGCACCTCATCCAACTTCATCTGGAGCATTATGATAGTCACAAAATGCTGGAGTAACTCAGCGGGACACACAGCATCTCTGGAGAGAAGGAATGGGTGATATTTCGAGTCGAGACCCTTTATTCAGACTGCTCATCTAGAGCATTCATTGCGTGATGTGGTCACTACTTTGGCGAGATGCAAAGCAGACAAAGCAATCACTTTGCCGAGCACCAGTGCTGTCCACTGTAGGTATCTGGATTGCCTGGTGAACAGCCATTGTAATTACCTTTCCCATCCCGCACCCACTCATCCGTCCTCAGCCTCCCCACTGCCAAGATGCCAAATGCAGCTGACACAAACGATAATTCATTATCTGCTTGGGTAGTCTACAATCCAATAGCATGAGCAATGAAATCCCCAATTTCAGGAAATCTTTACCACTTTTGAACCATTCTCTCTCCACTTTTCTAACCTTGTTATCTTAGATATTTTAATGTTGTCAGATATTATTATAGTGCAAAATAAGTAATTCATACACATATCACATTTTAAACAAGTTATTTATTGAATTATCTTTCAAAATACAAGTTATTTAAGCTTAGATAACATCAGCACAAATATATATAGACTAGCCTGCATAAAAGTTTGAAATTCACTTGCTTTTATAATTTAATAATCACATACTATATATATACATCTTAATATTATTATTTTTTCCTTTGGAAAGAGAGGCAATGCATTATACTTAAAAATATATATTTCCAATATTTTTGGTGATGCACAACCACGATTCAGTTCACTCCTCTTTAGAAATTAGATTTCCAAGTAAAAAAGGACAGGGGTAACATTTTATGAATGACACTAGTTTTGAAAATTTATATATGAATTGGATACATTCTCAAATCATGACATTTATTTCAGAAATTAACTAGTGTACGAATTGTCATTAGATATTTGCTGTGAAAAGTTTGTGGCCTGCCATGCTCATGTTAGAATAAACGTGATTTAGTTTGAAGGCAAAATTGAAGAAGTGCTGCTTTATTCCCCTTGTGGCATTCAAGAAAATCAAATATTCTGATGATACTTAACCTCATGGCTAAGAACCGCATGACTCAGAAATCAAGTTCCATTAATATTTTATGATACGCGATCATTTTATTTTTTTGTGGTGCGTGCAAAAAACTATCTCCATAAATTTGGGTGCGATCATCTTTGCACATACACAAGTGCCCTTGGCACATCATGCAAAACCGATGACTTGTTAACTAAATGCGACTGACAGATAACTTGATATTGTGCTTTCATGTTGATCCTCCCTGCTGTTAAGATGTCTACCGGTTGAGTTTAAATGCGCAAAAATGAAAGAGTTGGATTTAATCAAACACATTATGGTTGGGGTAATCGGCATGTTGACTGATTAACTGTCTGATATCATACAATGCATGTAATGATGGGCATTGTGGTTTATGAAGTGTATGAAGAGGCTCAACTTTTTGAACGAGTAGGAGCCACGTAGCAATCTCTGTCTGGAAAAATTATGCATTGGCAACAAAAAAAAAGCATTTATAAAACAGAGGTTCAGACACAATCTGATCTTCAGTTAAGTTCTTTGCAGGTGGTGAAATTGGATGACTTTACCTCAGAGCCCTACATTGCTCAGGTTAAGAATAGTCCCAATGTGTAGGAAGGAACTGCAGATGCTAGTTTGAACTAAATATAGACATAAAATGCTGGAACATCTCTGGAGAGAAGGAATGGGTGACGTTTCGGGTCGAGAAGATGGGTCTGGACCCGAAACATCGTCCATTCCTTCTCTCCAGAGATGCGGCCTGTCCCGCTGAGTTATTCCAGCTGTTTGTGTCTATCTTAAGAATAGTCCCACTCTTACTTATTGTTCCATGACTTTTAACAATCTTCTAAAGTAAGTAAACTTTCTCATCTTGCATATATCCTGCTTTCACTGAATCAGACGCCCACGATTCCACAACAATTTTGAATTTATTTTTAAATGCTCTCCTACATAATTTCAGTTCCCGGAGACGTTGTGTATCATTACCAACCAGGACATGCGAGACACCTTCATGCAGACTTGTGAGGCATTTTGCTCCATGAAATCGCAGCTCCAAAACCCTCAAGTCTAAGCTTGTGTTGTGGGTCTTTGTACTGCAGTCACCAACTGTTCTGTATAAGTCTACATATATAACACAGTTTCTGAACATATTTACAGGTGATTTGTCCCATCGGTATCGCTGCTCCAAGTCAGCAATAGTTTTCAATGTTAATTTCCGCTCTGGTTTCACCATTCTTTGGAAAATTTCTTGCAACTGAGTTTTATCAAGATCAGCAAAATAGCTGTCTCCATAGCAATCATACTCCTGAGCAAAGTGTTCTTTTGTTGAAGGCGACATGTGAATCATGTACTGGGGTTGCCAAGGTATAAAATGTTTCTTTTGCAAACAATCGATCAACCAGTCAGCTTTCACAATATCATGCTCATTAGAAGTGACAAGGTTTCTGACGCGGATATTGGCAGTGCCAACAACAACACAGTAAGTGTCTGGTCCAGGATTCTGCACAACCAGTCCTCCACACTCAGCAATCCCCTTTTCCAGCTCAGCTTTGGCATAGTGGTCAAGGCCATTTAAGACACAAAATTCAACATTCTCAAAAATATTAGATACTTTGCTGACATTCGATAGATCTTGAGCCTTAAACTGTTCTGCAATACCAATCAACTTTTTGTTTTTTGCCAGAGTTATACGCTTCTTCTTATCTGGCTCGTCGTCATTGAGGTCAACGTGCTTGGACGCAAGTTTCCCTGATGCTTTATTGTGCAGTTCATCCAAATCATGCAAGGTCATACAGTCATACCACTGCTTATCATCTCTGATCTTCTCAATTCGTGGAAAACGCAAGGTGCAACCTGTTTTATACACATCACTCTTTACAATTTCAGCTGCCTTAACTTGAAGAACCACCGAATTGTAGGGCTCAATGTACACTTCTGGTTTTTCAGTAGCACACAGAATATTTGGTGGGGGATTACTTTTACGGTAAGGTTTCCAGTGCTTATCTAGTTTCAGACCAAGATCGTAAAGCTCCTTCATCGTGTATCCACAACCTACACGGCAAATGGTGTGGAAGACGGATGGTTTCTCACCAGGTGCAGGAACCTCTGCAACGGCACACAGAAAATGAGACACCATTCCACCACGCTGGCCTTTTCCAAAGTAGCCACCAACGATTAAGATGTCAAGCTCATCCATCAAGCCATCAACATATTCTGGTTTAATCTTTAACCAACCTTCGCCACGTTTGTCTGGCTTATAAACAGATAAAGGATCCTTTACCATAATTCCTTCCTCCCGTTTATCTATGGCATCATTCAAGGCATCCACAACTTCCTTTTTTGTGTTTATTTCTATTTTTTCCACAATCTGTAAGCGACCTGGCGCTGTCGTGAATACAGTGCGAAGAACTTCGTGTCTTTTTCTCAGAGTTTCATTTGCCAGCTTCTGATCATTTACCATGAGCACATCGAAAACACAGAAACAGGTTTGCAATTCCGAATCGTCCGCCATCCGTTTGATGTCAAACTGGTTTCCTTTTTGCATGAAGGTTTTGGTATTGGGGTTGTAAGCCATCATTTCTCCGTCAAGAATACAATTTTGCACCGTGCTGCTGAACGCCTTGTGGATAAATGGCGTGAGAGACCCTTGCAATGAGGAGGCACCGAACTGTTGGCTGTAATCATAGCTGTTGCGCGAAAAATATTTATAAACATCTCCATCTTTGTGAAGTTGCATACGCTCCCCATCCATTTTAGTTTCCAAGTAAAAACCTTGATTGTGCATCAACTTTTCAATGTTTTTCATGTTAGCAACAGCGGCAAGCATTGGCTTAAAACCAGAAAACAGCATGATGGAAACATCACTAAGGGATATAGAGGGATCGTGAAGTTGTCTACAAACTTTTTCCAAATCCGTGGTCACGTTGTGAAGCTCTGTTGCATCTGCATGGAATAACTGAAATATAGTTTGCTGACTGATACCTAATTTCATGTCCTTCAAGATCATTCGAATAAGCCACTTTTGCTCCACAGCAGAACTCTGGCAGATTAACTGCAGCAGACTCTTTTTGACCAAGTCTTTTTTCTTAACAGCATTGTTAAGTGCAATAGAATCCAAATGGTCATTTACCTCCTGAATAGTCAGAGTGCCTTTGTTTGGGCACCTCTGTTTCAGAACAAAATAGGCAATCACAGCAAAATCACCTGCGTCACCATACGAGGCCGTTGGAGCTCTATAATTTAAGAGTTTTAGTGCATCTTTTCCCTCTTTTGACAAACCGAGAACTTCAATGTAAAGTTTTGCAAGCATAGTTTCTTTGATTCCATATGACATTCTTTCCCTCTCCAGTTGAGGCAATACCAGACGCATTGCTGGGTAAAAAGAATCAGTGGTGTTCGCCTCATTTTTATGAAGAGCATTATGAAAATCTCTCCATGAATCCAGGAAATCTTTGAAATACTTGCCTTTCTCAGGCCTGGATTTGCTTTTCTGTATTTTCTCCAAAGTTAAACAGAAATCAGAGAAGGGGACTTCAGAGGCCACAGTCTTGACCAGCGAATTATTTGACACAGATGCCGCAGACATGATCAATCTGTGATAAAATACTACGTTGAAAGATGTAACCTGCAAATTCAAAAAGCATAAGGTGATACAGCTTTTCTTTGTACGTTAAAGCGAATAAACACAAGAAGCTCTGATTTGACCATTCTAGTTTTAAAACAAAATGCTCCCTTTGGCATGCAAATTCTGGGGGTTTGCATCCACACTACATGAACCCCATGTTACAGGTCTTGCTTACCAAGAAAACCATCCGTATCTTGATTTTCTATTACACAGAGATGCATCTTTTGTTCGTACGACAAGAAATGCGAATTGATAAGGAATTGTGTTTATTCATTGTGTTTCCATATATATTCCATGTAAACAAATCTTTTTCCTCTCTCAAATTTGTGGGTATGTTTTATGAATTATATAAGAGCAAGTTAATGTACCTGAAAGGCCATAATCAGGGGGTTGCCTGCACAACACTTAAGAGATTTAGAGACATGAAGTGTAGGAAAGAACTGCAGATGCTGGTTTAAATCGAAGGGAGACACAAAAAGCTGGGGTAGCTCAGCGGGTCAGGCAGCATCTCTGGAGAGAAGGAATGGGTGACGTTTCGGGTCGAGACCCTTCTTCAGACTTGAAATCCAACTTCCTACCTCAGCTAAAAATTATGCTTCTTTTAAAAGAAACAGCTTTTCTTTTGTAACAGCTAAAATATTAAACACCTCTAATTCATTGTAGAAACGAGGAAATACTGATGCTTGTTTGCAAAAGAAATGCTGCAGTAACTCAGCGGATCAGGCAGCATCTCTGGAGAACATGGATAGGTGCTGTTTCACGTCGGGACCCTTCCTAAAACATCACGTGTCAATGTTCTTGCCTGACCCGCTGACCTGAAACGTCACCCATTCCTTCTATCCAGAGATGCTGCCTGTCCCGCTGAGTTACTCCAGCATTTTGTGTCTATCTTCAGTGTAAACCAGCATCTGCAGTTCCTTCCAGCACAAGAGGGAGCAACTGAGAATAATGAGGGATGGTGGGGTAGGAGGGGGGGGGGGGGAGAAGGAAAGGAAGAGGAGCTATATTGAATACTTTTGCAACTTTGTCTGCACCTTTTACGTGGCGACTCTTTGCATACTTGTGTACTGTCTGCAATACAAAGAATTTCACTGTACCAAGTACAAGTGACAATAAAGTATCAATCAATAAATCAACTCCTCCCTTGTAGTTCTGTACAATAGCAATCTTCCCACTTCTCTCTCAGTCCTGGCATAGATCGTGACCCGAAATGTTGGCACCTACATATTCTGCCTCCACAAATGCTGCTTGACTTGCTCAATTCTTCCAGCAATCTTATTTTGTGCCAGATTCCAGCATCTGCAATCTCCTTTCTTGAAAATGTGACAACATTATCTTTGAATCAAGGTAGGCCAGGAAGGTAGGTCAGTAAGCGCAGATGGGCTAGTAGGAATTAAGGCAAATTAATTCAGGCAACAAGGTCTTTGATAATTTCAAGTCTCCAAAGATCAGTAAAAGGAGAGCCATCGGAAATGGTTAATAGCTCTCGTTCATGGGGTAAATAAGGCAGACAGTAAAGACACATTCTCATCTCATTGAGCAGATAGATTTTAAAAATCCAGACAAATGAGTTGAAAAGAACATTCATAGAATGTAAAACAGAGATGAAAAATGATAGTAATATTTTACAAAAGTTTCATACATGACTTACCTAAAAGAAAGCTGTCCACAAAGATTTAGTGGATTACGTAGTGCCTGCAGTCCGTTATTGACAACTGAAGATCTCGACTCGTGTTTCACTCTTCAACACTGTGTAAGCAAGTTGGATAAGCAGTCGCGAGGATTGCAAATTAAACTGCGAAAAGTAAGCAAAAAGTAGACGAGTGGCTCAATCGTTTTACAACAACAAACACGAGAATGGATGGGCACACAACTCGATTTGTCAACGAAAGAGGTGAAGGGACTGGAAGGTCAGGAGGACAGGGAGAAATGGGAGAGGAATTATATGGTGGAAGTAGGTATGTTACAATACTTACCTTCAGAGGCGCTGCAATTCTGCCACTGGCCGTGTGCGCGATTTTGGCGCCTTTGAGGGGGGGGGCGGGGTTAAAACGCGGTTTCTCCTACCTTGTCCTGTATTATATTTCGTTGGAGTACCAGCTTTTGCGGAAGAATCGTTCCGACGGGTGTTTTGAGTATTTTTTTTTATAAAAAATCTCCCGACAATTTCAGCGCTGCAGTCATTTTAAAATCAGCTTCTGAAGCCGTCAACGCCAACAACGGGGACGGATTTCACACACGGGAAAGGTAAACGAAAGTGGTTTATTTTTATGTATAAACTTTCTCCTTAAGAGGCCTTTAATTCACATTTTTACATGCGAAACGGTGATTATTTTCCCCGAACTAACGGCAGTATTTTTCATGCCGATACGGGGTTAAATTCACCGCAAATCAACGTTCCAAATGATCGCGTTCCAGAAAACCCCATTCGCAATATGATATAAATGCCAATTAATTTACAGGTATTAAACATTCAATAAATATGTCAATAAAACCGAAAGATTCAACACATCTTTTAAAATTCCCTTTTAAAATAGCTACAGAAAAATTTAAATACTTGGGAATCGAAATTACCAGAACATATCAAGGTATGTTTAGGGCAAATTTTGACCCCCTACTTAATAAATTAAACACACTAATTAAATTCTGGAAAACGCTCCCGATGTCTTTAATAGGCCGAATAAACGCAATAAAAATGATCTTTCTACCACAAATTTTATACCTATTTCAATCGATTCCTATATATTTACCAAAGAAGTTTTTTAAAAAACTCGACTCAGATATCACTAATTTTATATGGGACTATAAATCACATAGAATACAAAAAACTCATCTGAATAAACCTAAAGTATTAGGGGGTTTAGCACTACCTAACTTTATGTATTATTATTGGTCAGTAAATATTAAAAATATGATTCAACTGATGGATAACTCCGCCCAGCAAGTGGACTGGATTGTAATGGAGAAAGAGGATTGCTCCTCTGGAAACATTGGAGCGATCCTCCTTTCTCCAATGAAATTGAATAACATAAATTATAATAAGAACCCAATTATTCATAGTACAATCCGAATTTGGAAACAAATAAAACAAAATTTTAAATTAATAAATTTATCACTTTTATTACCTATAATTAATAACCCTTCATTTAATCCCTCTATTATAGATAAAGCTTTTACACATTGGGATAGACTAGGAATTAAAACGCTTGGTGACTTGTATGAAACTGGAAAATTACTTTCATTTCAACAATTACAAATAAAATATAAACTCGGAAATAATCAATATTTTAAATATTTTCAAATATGCGACTCTTTGAAAAAATATACAAAAGATCATTATAATAACCCAGTAGATGTATTGGATGAGGCAATGCAGATAAAAGCTGAATCAGCAAACTTAATATCATATTTGCATAATATTATCTTAAATGTACAAATACCATCTACGGAGGGTATCAGAAGAGACTGGGAACAAGAGTTAGCTATTAAAATTTCAAAGGAAAGTTGGAATGAACACTTATTAAACGTGCATAAATGTTCGATTAATGTAAGACACACTTTAATACATAGATTTTACATAGATTATATTATTCGAAAACTAAAATTCATAAAAGATAAAATTTTCCCAAATGTATCATCTATTTGTGATAAATGTCAATCCCAAGAAGCTACTATAGCGCACTCATTCGTTTTCTGTACAAAAATTTAAAAATTTTGGAATGAAATTTTTGAAAACTTTACAAAGTTATTTAAAATAAGACTGATACCCAAAGCAGAATGGATTATCTTCGGAATAACGGAAGATGATCCAGAACTAAATGTGTTTCAAAAGAAATTAATGGACTATGGGTTAATAACTGGAAAAAAGCTAATTCTAAAATTTTGGAAGAAGGCTCCAATACCAACTATAAATATGTGGATTTCAAATATGTTCGAAACATTACACCTAGAAGAGATAAGACTCCTCCTAGCAGGTAAACCAGATCACTTCCACCTGACGTGGTCTGCATTTATAGAATTATTACAAATATAGGGTGCAAAAGTACTTTAAAAAAATTGAGGTCAGGTAAGGGGGGATGATAGTAGAAGACTTGGTATGTCCCATTTACGTAATGCTCATAAAAATATTTGTTTCTCTCTTTTTCCTCTTTCTCTTTCTTTTCTAGGGTCTATTTCTTAACTCTTTTTCTTTTGTTTTTAATTTTGCTCTGATAGGGTCTTCGTCCTTTTTTGTTGTCACATTTTCTACACTTTCACTTTTTCCTTCACTTTCTTCTTTCTTTCAATCTTTTCCTTTTCTAGTGTAAAAAATAAATGGAGTACATTAATTGTAAGAAGACATAAGTGACGAGTACTAATGTATGTGGTTGCAATGTAATGTACTTCTAATAAATAAAAATTAAAAAAATTTAAAAAAAGAGAAAAAAAAGAAAAAAAAAATTCTTCCATTTGGCCTATAAATCCATGACAATGAGATAAAAAATTATGTTATATTGTGAATTCTTGTGTGAATGTTATTTGGACACTTAGGCTATTAAAAAATGTTAATCTATTCTTAAGAAATTGATAGATGTTTAGATCTAGTAATTGAATTTTTAATTAGCTACAATTAGGTAACTAACTAATTATATGCTTTAATTTCAGGTCATCCAAGTAAGATTGTTTCATATTTGTTTCAGAATGCTTCAATCTATAATAACTGAAAATTTCTTTCAGTTCTCTTGATTTTTAAGAAGGTTATGGGCTTTTGACTGTCCTCGATCACAGCTTTTGTGTTAAGTCAATGGAAAAGCAATAGGGAACAAGATGCTAATTTCCGAGTATGAAAATGGCCATAACTTTTTTAATACTGAAGATATGAAAGTGAATTAGGTGTCAAATTAAACTTATTTTTATGCTTAATCAGATGGGATAAATTACAGACTGTATTTTTAAAATCTCAAAATTTTGTAACATTGCTAGTGGAAGGGAGAGAGAGGGAGAGGGGGAGGGGGACGGAGAGGGGGCGAGAGGAGAGATTAAAAAAAAGAAATGGAGATGGGGGGGGGGGGGCAGTCAATGCAGGGGGAGTGGAGAGGGCAACACAAAGTGCACATATTACACCCACCCACCCTAGTTCTCTCTAGTCTGAAGAAGGGTCTCGATCCGAAACGTCACCCGTTCCTTCTCTCCATAGATGCTGCCTGCCTGTCTGTCTGTCCTCGGTGTAAACCAGCATCTGCAGTTCCTTCCGACATACTAGTTCTCCGACTGGTATCACTGTCCTCCTGATTAATGTTACTGATTGATTGTGTGCCCCCTTGCCACCTCCCCCTCGCCATTTCCTGGATCAAGGCCTGCTTCAAATGATGTGCTATTTGACACCTTACCCTTCCACATCTGTGTGTCCCTCTCCCCTGTATCGACCCGAAGAGTCGCGCGTTCCCCATGGTGTCCAGAGCTGCCGAGTTACCCGCCCCCGCCGCACCGTGTACCTGTGTCCAGTGTCCAGTGTCCAGCAATGTTGTCGTGTTGTTGTTGTTGTTGCCGCTGCCGTAGACGTTGCCGCTGCCGTTGACGCTGACGTTGACGTTGCCGCTGCCGTTGACGCTGACGCTGACGTCGACGTTGACGCTGACGCTGACGCTGACGTCGACGTTGACGCTGCCGCAGCCGTCGACGTTGACGTTGCGGCTGGTTGTTGTTGTCGTCGACGTCACCCCCCCCCCCTCCCCCTCTTCTCTCTCTCTTCCTCTCTCTCCGCCCCCGACGCCGCAAGATGGAGGCGGCGAGCGCCTGAGCCGCTGCGGAAACCCACCTCCCGCACCATGGAGCCGGTGAGTGATGCGAGACGCCGCCGCCGCCGCCGCCGCAACTACTCGCGAATGGTCGGTGGCAATGGAGACTGACGGTGGTCACTGGCCTTGGCCCGATGCTTCTCCCGCTGTGGGCCCGGACTGCTGCGGCCCCTAAGCCAGCCCCTATCCCCGGCCTAGACCAGCCCCTATCCCCGGCTTACACCGGCCCCTATCCCCGGCCTAGACAGGTCCCTATCCCCGGCCTACACCAGCCCCTATCCCCGGCCCCTACACCAGCCCCTATCCCCGGCCCCTAGACCAGCCCCTATCCCCGGCCCCTACACCAGCCCCTATCCCCGGCCTAGACAGGTCCCTATCCCCGGCCTAGACAGGTCCCTATCCCCGGCCTAGACAGGTCCCTATCCCCGGCCTAGACAGGTCCCTATCCCCGGCCTAGACAGGTCCCTATCCCCGGCCTACACCAGCCCCTATCCCCGGCCTACACCAGCCCCTATCCCCGGCCTAGACAGGTCCCTATCCCCGGCCTAGACAGGTCCCTATCCCCGGCCTAGACCAGCCCCTATCCCCGGCCTAGACAGGTCCCTATCCCCGGCCTCTATCCCCGCTAAACCAGCCCCTATCCCCGGCCTAGACTGGCCACTATCCCCGGCCTCTATCGGCCCCTATCCCCGGCCTCTATCCCCGCTAAACCAGCCCCTGTCCCCGGCCTAGACCAGCCCCTATCCCCGGCCGAAACCAGCCCCAATCCCAGGCCTAGACCAGCCCCTATCCCAGGCCTAGACAGGTCCCTATCCCCGGCCTAGACCAGCCCTTATCCCCGCTAAACCAGCCCCTATCCCCGGCCTAGACCAGCCCCTATCCCCGCTAAACCAACCCCTATCCCCGGCCTAGACCAGCCCCTATCCCCGGCCTAGACCAGCTCCTATCCCCGGCCTAGACCAGCCTCTACCCCCGGCCTAGACCGGGCCCTATGCTCGGCCGGTCCCCTATCCCGGGACATATCCCCGGCCGTGACCAGCCCCTATTCCCGATACCCGGCTACCAGTCCTGGGCCTAGACCGTCGGGTGAGTTGACATTTCAGCTCATTAAAGCCAGAGAAGGCCTCTCCCTGTATAGGCTCCACTCATGGTACTTTTATTGACAATGTAAAAGGACATTTATGTCCCTGATAGCAAATACATGTTGCAGATATTTGTGTGTACCCAGTATAAAGCTTCATATGTGGAAAGGGACTGTAGATGTGTATGGGAAGGAACTGCGGATGCTGGTTTAAACTGAAGATAGACACAAAATGCCGGGATAACCTAGCAGGTCAGACAACATCTCTGGACAAAAGGAATAGGTGACACTTCGGGTTGAGACCCTTCTTCAGACTGGGAGGATTCATCTGTATTTTAGTATAAAGAAGAACTGTACTGTGGACAGTTGCGCCGGAGGTTTTGGCAGTTTTTGTTTAGGGTTACGTGCTGCATTTTCCAGGATTGCAAACATGGCGTATTATTTTGAATGGTTGTTGGGGACAGCATACGAATACAGACAACTGTCCACGTTATTAAGATCATTCGTCAGTCTTGCATAACATACAACTTCTATATGAAAATAACTGACATCAGCTGAAAGGTGACTGTCGAAGCATGTAAATAAGTAGCCCACGGATAATCTTTTTATCTGATAGAACACAATTTGGGATTTTTAAAAAGGAAACCACTGAAGGAGATGTGTAGAGGATGGAACTGCAGATGCTAGTTTAAACCAAAGACAGATGCAAAATGTTGGAGTAACTCAGTGGGTCAGACAGCATCTCTGGAGCAAAGGATTAGGTGACGTTTTGGGGCGAATCCCTTCTTCAGACTGAGAGTCAGGAAAGGGAAACGAGATCATGACCCATAATGATTGCCCCTAGACATTGATATAGAACAAACGAATGACAGATATGCAAAAAAAGAATGATGATCAAGGAAACAGGCGATTGTTAGCTGTGGGCCAGGTGGGAACAAGTTATGCAGACAATGAAACTCACCAGGACGACAGTGAAACTAGTACAACTAGGGTGTGGGAACGGAGAGAGAGGGGATGCAAGGTTTACTCAAAGTTAGAGAAATCAACACTCATACTGCTGAGTTGTAAGCTGCCCAAGGAAAACATGAGGTGCTGTTCCTCCAATTTGCATTTGAAAATTTGTCCAAATCCTCTTCCCGGGACAAAAAGGTCAGAATGGGAAGGGGTTAAAGTGTTTAGCAACTGGGAAATCATGTCGGCCCAGGCGGACCGAGCTAAGGTGTTCAGTGAAATGATCACCCAGTCTACGTTTGGTCTTGCGGATGTATGAGAGTCCACACCTGGAACAACAGATACAGTAGATGAGGTTGGAGGAGGTGCAAGGGAACCTCTGCCTCACCTGAAAGGAATGTCGAGGTCCCTGGACAGAGTCGAGGGAGGAGGTATAGGGCCACTGGAGGAACTGAGCGGCCAGGTAACATCTGAAGAGGGAAGGAGATGTATTACATTTTGGGTTGGCGCCCTGCATCAGGACTGAGTTTATGTATGTGTGTTGAAGCTGGGGGGGAAGGGCATTGACCAGCCAATATAAGGAGGTGAAAGAAACGGGCTAGCAATTGCGGTTTGAGTTGGGAGACAATGGCTGGTGGGTGAAAAGTAGATAGACATGGCAAGGGGGATAAAGGTGGGCAGATGGGTCCAGTTGGATGAGATGCTGAATTCTGACTGGATTGGTTAGTGCGGGACATCACTAAGTCTCCTTGGTGATGGAGGGGAGTCGAAACGACATACATCTCGGAGGTTAGGATTGCCATTGTGGACAGAGTCCAGGTGTTCTGCAAAAATGGTCACCTAGTCTTAAAAGAAAATGCTGGAGGAACTCAGCGGATCAGGCAGAATCTATGAAGGGAGTAGATAAATATTTCAGGTCAGGACTCTTCTTCAGACTGAGTTATTTGTCCGATTGGTGGCTTGATATTAGTCTATGGTGTCATTGTCAACGGATGGGTATGGGGAGGTGTCTGAGAGTTGACACCTGGCCTCAGCATAATGTAGTCCAGTCTGCCAGATTGCAACAGCACCTCGTCAGTGGGTTTGATGACAATATTGGAATGTGTGTGTGGGGGACTCTGCATTAGAAGGTGGTTAGATTGGAATAGGGCGAGTGGATAAGTCGAGATGGTCAATGTCGTGCCTGCAGTTGGAGATGAAAAGATCAAGATAGGGAAGAAAACCAGTAGTGGGAGTTTAGGAGGAGGACGAGTTTTGGGGATGGGGAAGTGGTTGTAATAGAGGGGGTGGGAGGGGAGCAAGGACACTTTGAGAAATAGGCATGGATGTAGAGGCGTGTAGGAAGGAACTGCAGATGCTGGTTTAAACTGAAGATAGACACAAAAAGCTGAAGTAACTGCGGGACAGGCAGCATCTCTGGAGAAATGGAATAGGTGACGTTTCGGGTCGAGACCCTTCAGACTGAGAGTCAGGGGAATGGAAGCGTGAGATATAGACGGTGTTGTAGAGAGATATAAATAAAGGAAACGGGCCATTGTTAGCTGTGTGATAGGTACAAACGAGTTGATTGTAAGTCGTTCTCACCTAGCACATAGCTAACAATGGCCTGTTTCCTTTATCATCGTTACTTTTTTGCATGTCTTTCCATCATTTGTTCTATATCTCTCTGCATCACCATCAAAATCTCTTGTTTCTCTTTCCCCTGACTCTCAGTCTGAAGAAGAGTCTCTTTTTCCTTTTCTCCAGAGATGCTGTCTGACCCGCTGAGTTACTCCAGCTTTTTGTCTCTACATCCATGGAGGTAGAGGCGATGGAACAGGAGCTTGACGTCCCAGAACTCATGCTGGTTGGGCCTTTGAAGGGGAAAGCCTTTGTTGAGGACATAACCGTAACCATACCAATGCCATTGTGGTGATGGGGGATTTCAATATGCAGGTAGACTGGGAAAATCAGGTTGGTTCAAGACCCCAAGAAAGAGAGTTTGTAGAGTGCCACCAAGATGGATTCTTAAGGCAGCTTGTAATGGAGCCGACCAGAGAAAAGGCAATTCTGGATTTAATGTTGTCCAATGAACCAAATTTGATAAGAGTACTCGAGGTAAAGGAACCG
>JAXLNO010003545.1:29352-65701 GCA_038087875.1 Malacoraja senta
GCACTGTTAAATTGTTTGTCAGTCCATCCATATCCCTGACTGGGTTGTGTGAATCAAGTTTGGGTTTTGTGTTTCCATTGAATAATTAAAACTATTTTTGAACCTGGTTTTGAATTATGTTACGCGGCTTCGAAGTACCTGCATTCGGGAGTCGTAACAGTGGTTAAGTCTGGATGCAAACAAGTCAATCTATGGCATCCCCAACCGTGCAACAATATTATTAAATTTGTCACGATCCAACATCCATTCTGTATTATCATTGAACTTACGTGACCTTGAACTCTGCAACTATTTTGAATCTACCTGGTAGGTAGATTGCCAAAACCAAAGATTTCTGGTAAAAACACCAGGTCCAGATCACGTTAGCCAGTCTATCACAAGATTCTGACTTCATACCACTCATGATTAACATACGTTTCTATTCCGTAGTGTTGTCAATCTGTACCTAAACATGCAAACTTTGCATATTAGAACAATAAGCTTTAGGCCCATAAAATGTTCCTAAAACTCTCGTTAAATGATCCCTTGTTATTGGATCAAAGGTACTTTCTCCACATTCCATCTACCTCCACAGCTGGAAATACTTATAAGTATGACCCCAACCTAGAGCACTAAAATTAAGTCTGTAGAATAATGGAAGGTGTTTCAACCAGGATCTCTCTGGAAGCATTTGAGACACTCATGATCCACCATAGTATTCCAGTAATAACTGCAACTGGCAATTACATGGGCCTGGCAAAATGCCCTGAATGTATTCCCAATGCCTGTAATTGCTTGCTGTAAATGCTGATAATGCAGCGGTCTAAATTGTACAGCCGAAATAAGCAAATAGTTTGCCAAAGCAGGCTTGCTACCTGCCTAATTGAGGTTGGTGCTCTGTAATGAGCTTAATACAACTTCCAATTAAATGCAGCCTTTATCCTTGGGCGGAATCACTACCATGTATTCTCATTTAATCATGAAACCCAGGTAATCAATTACTGTGCTTGGTAATAGTTTGGATTTATCTGGATGGTTAATGAATCCCAGCCTCTCCAAAGTGAGCTTGATTCTTGACACTCATGGTTCTGTTGTAGCCCGAGTGTTTCCTACAATCAGAATATATCAAAATAGGCCATTACCAAATGGCCCTGAGCTCTTAGTAGTGCTAAGATTGGTTCCAACAACCTGGCAAATAGTCTCGGAGCTGAGGCTAAACCTTAATACAATGCTTTAAAATTGCCATAATTCATCCAGATAAATTTTAAATATCTATGATTATTACCATGTACAGCCACACAGTAATATGCATCTTAAGATCTATGCTAGCCATATAGCATTTTCTTGAAATTGGCTGTATAGTATTGGCAAATGTCTCCAAAAACTGTTTTTTTACACCCACCATCCTTATTTGCTCTAATAAAACACTTGGCATAAATTGGTGGTGATGGTGAACTGAATTCTTAATTATCCCTTTTACACAATTTTTCATGTTTTGCTGAATCTGCATATTCTCTTATTTTGAGAAATTGGCATCCTGCTTCAGGTGTTTCTAGCGTTGGCTCTCCATAGGCCTACGCATAGTAAACCCTTTCCCAGGTGCTCGCCACGCGGGCTCTCCTGTAGGCCCATGCATAGGCAGCCCTCTTTCAGTTGCTGCTGGCGCTGGCTCACCTGTAGGCCAACGCTTAAAATGTCTTTCTCCAGACATAGTTGGCGCTGGCTCTCCTATAGACCAATGCATAAAAATGCCCTTATCCAGGCATTGCTCACACTGGCTCCCCTGTAGGCCAGCGCTGAGCCGGACCTTTCCAAGTACTCCCTGCGCTGGCTCTCCCTTAGGCCAACGCTGAGCCGGACCTTCCAAAGCACTCCATGCGCTGGCTCTCCTATAGGCCAACACTAAGCCGGACTTTCCCCAGGCACTCCCTGCGCTGGCTATCCCAACGCGGAACCGAATCGACAAAATGTCTGCCTGAGTCGGGGATCCTCCGGTCTGACTCCTCAGAGTCTACTGGCCACCCGGCCTGTTTCTCTTGCGCCCTAATGGCGCTACAACGGTATTTTTTTTTTTACCGTATTTCAAAATCAAAAGGGCGCCCGCTACTCGCAGACCCGCGGTCTTTCTCGAGTTTACCTGCGGTACGCCTCTAACATCCTTTCTCCATTCTGACTTGTGTTGTTCCAACTACAAGTTCTCTGAAGAAAGCGACCTGAAAAACGTAAGTAAACACTTACCTTCAGGCTTTTTACTTACCGGTTTGGAGGAGCTCTGCTCACTCCAAACACATCGGTCACTGCGCTATGCGTCTGACGATATGACGCGTGTGCGGCTGGACGGGCTCTTCTTCACGTAGTCACTCACGTGACACCGAAGTAAAATCCTGCTTTTCTATACTCTTCTAACCCTGCTGAATCTCCTCTTCACCTTCTCTAGTGCAATCGTATCCTTCCCAAAATGTATGCAAATGATACTCGAACTGTGGCGTAGCCAAAGATTTTTAAAAGTTCTGTTGTATTCTCCCTGCTCTTATATTCTGAGACTAGGTTAATTAAGGCAAGTGTCCCTAACCCCACCTTCACCATTTTATTTACTTGTCCTGATATATTCAGGAATAAATTTACTCAGATGTGACACAACATTGCTAACTATCACTAAATCTGAAATCTGGGTGTGCAGCTCTTTCAATTGGTGGCAGTTTCTACACAAAGTTGTCCAATGATGAGAGGTTTCTTGGAATCTTTGCATTTTACTGGGTATGCATGCACAAAGGAACGTTGTATTAACATTGGAGATGTCCGCATTCTTTAGGGAACGGGGTTCCCCTCTTCCATTATAGATGAGGCTCTCACTAGGGCCTCTTCGAAATCCCGCAGCTCCGCTCCTGCTCTCCTCCCCCCCATTCATTACAAAGACTGAGTTCCCCTTGTCCTCACCTTCCACCCCATCAGCCGTCGCATACAGCATATAATCCTCCGACATTTTTGCCACCTCCAACGGGATCCCACTACAGGCCACATCTTCCCATCTCCACCCCTTTCTGCAGAGACCTCCGCAACTCCCTGGTCAACTCGTCCCTTCCCACTCAAACCACCCTCTCCCCAGGTACTTTCCCCTGCAACTGCAGGAGATCCAACACCTGTCCCTATACCTCCCACCTCGACTCTGTCCAAGGACCCTAACAGTCTTTTTCAGGTGAGGCAGAGGTTCACTTGCGCCTCCTCCAACTTCATCTAGTGTATCCGCTGTTCCAGGTATGGACTCCTGTATATCGGCAAGACCAAGCGCAGGCTCGGCGATCATTTTGCAGAACACCTCCGCTTGGTCCGCCTAAACCTACCTGATCTTCCCGGTTGCTCAACACTTTAACTCCCCTTCCTATTCCCACATTGACCTTTCTGTCCTGGGCCACCTCCACTGTCAGAGTGAGGCCCAGCGCAAATTGGAGGAACAGCACCTCATTTAATTGTCTGGCAGCTTACACCCCAGCGGTATGAACATTGACTTCAAGTAGCCCTTGCTTTCCCTCTATCTCCATCCCCTGCGCCTTCCCAGATCTCCTACCAGTCTTTCTGTCTCTGACTACATTTTATCTCTGTACCACCAACTCCCCTGACAGGCTGAAGAACGGTCTCGACCCGAAACGTCACCCATTCCTTCCCCAGAGATGCTGCTTGTCCCGCTTAGTTACTGCAGCATTTTGTGTCTACCTTTGTTGTATTAGCAAAGGTATACAGAGACTTCTGCTACAACGCATGCTTCATCCAGTGAATTGTATATAATGCAATTGAACAACCAGGGAACACTATTTGTATTACACGGCCAAATTGATTATAACGCGATTTGATTGGAAACGAGAGAACCACTTAAAAGTTACTTTGGCAATTGACAAACAGAAAAAAAGATAACATGTTTCTATGTGGAAAAACAAAGTGCAGGAGGAACTTAGTGGGTCAGGCATCATCTAGGAAGGAAATGGGCAGGTGACATTTTGTGGTCGGGACTCTTCTTCAGCCTAAATAGTCCAAGGATAGCCCCGACCCAAAATGTCTGTTCATTTCCCTTCTAGATGCTGCCTGACCCACAGAGTTCCTCCAGTAGTTTTTTTTTTTTTAATTCAAGATGCCAGCATCTGCAGTCGTGTGTTCCTTGTTTCTATACTACCTCTTCACAACTAATTGGACACTTGTCTCTGAAGAACACAGTCTGTCAGTTTACTACAGGTGGCCAAATGCCTCTATTGACATGTGAAAGCATATTCTATTGAATAATGTAACATAGACTCTTTAGTATTTTTAGCTTGCAGTAATAAAAATAAACCTAAAGCTATTAAAAACATTTTCTTTTTGATGGAAAAAATGTTGTCATTGCAGGTCTGAAATTCTATAACTTCATTTCCCACATTGCCACAATTATTTTTCTATAAGGAGGTTTCTTAATGGCCTGTCCCACTAAGGCTATTTTTAGGCGACTGCCGGCGACTGTCATAGTCGTAGCAGGTTGCAGAAAAAACGGCGACTAGACCCCCCCTCGACATAAAATTAGAAATAGAATCATTACTTTAACAAAAAAAAACAAATCAGAACCAGCAACAACCTACGTCACCTGGCGACAACCTACGTTAACCTGGCGACAACTACAACAGCACCTACGTCAGGAGAAGTCAAGCTACGCTCATTGGCGTCAAACCCGCTGTCGGCAACTGTCTCCGAAATGTTTTGGAACGACTCACGACCATACAGGCGACAGCCTAGTCGCCTGTAGTCGCCTAAAAAATAGCCTATGGGGACAGGCCATCAATCAATCCATCAAGGGCTTTATTGTCATTCAAAAATACACCAATAAATGCAAGTCTGAATGAAATTTCGTTGCATTTGGCTCACCGTGCAACATAAAATAACAAAAGAATAAAATAAATAAAAAGATAAAATAGATACTAGTGGCGGCACATAACATTGAATTCAAGAGTCTGATGGTTCGGGGGAAGAAGCTGTTGCAGAACCTGGCCGTTCTGCTCCTTATACTACGATATCTTTTGCCCGAGGGGCAGCAGAGTGAACAGTCCATGATGGAGATGTGGGGTCTTTTATAATGCTGTTGGTCTTGGACAAGCAACGTTTGCACGCAATGTCCCGGATTGAAGGAAGAGAAGTCCCGATGATTTTTTCAGCCGTCCTCACCACTCTGCATGGACTTCCAGTCGGAGGTTTTGCAGTCCCCGAACCAGACAGAGATGCCAATTGGTCAAAATGGTGCCCCTGTAGAAAGTGGTGAGGACGGGATGGGGGAGGAGAGCTCTTCTCATCCAGCACAGAAAGTGCAACCGCTGCTGCGCTCTCTTAACTAGTGATGCGATGTTTTGTGACCAGGTCAGACTGTTCGTGACTTTTAAACTATAGAAGAACCACCTGTACATACAAGAAAGGTGTTTTGTACATTTCTTTGCACTGGCCATAGGTCTTGTATAGACAAAATTAGTTTGCATTGACTGAGCTTCATCTGCAGTGCTGTTCACAATTCGCATTGTCATATTGATTTTTTTTGATGGAGCCCCTCCTTTCGTTCCCTCGGTGGTGGGGAGGTCTGTATCCGTGATGGACTGGTCCACCATTTTTTGTAATGTCCTTCGTTCCTGGGTGTTCAAGTTGCCAAACCAGGCCGTGATGCAACTCTCTACTGTACACCTGTAGAAGAGTATTTGTCCACCTTCATGTTCAATTAAATTTTTTATTTTTATATGTTTTAAATTCTAAATGTCCTTATTTTTTATTTAGATTTTACTGCTTTTCATTATTAATAAAGCTGATATGAAAGGTTTTTATCATATCACACAAACCGAGTATATGTAAAATGTTCAGTGATTTTTATTATCCTCGGAAGTAGTAGATTATTAAATTTCAAATAGATCAAATTATGAAGCAATTTAATTATGTCATGTCCTCTGCAATCTATAATCAACATAGCTGGTGGAATAAAACACAAAGTCTGAAGGAACTCAGCAGGTCAGGCAGCATATGTGGAAGGAATAGACAAACAGGGTTTCTGGTCTGGATGCTGAAGGGTCCATTCCCTCCACAGATGCTACCTGACCTACTGAGTTCTTCTGGCATTTTGTGTTTGCTCAAGATTTCAGCACGTGCACTTTCTTGGATATTCATCATTTCAATCTTTTAACATTTCATTGTACAGCACCCATTGAAGTATTTATCTGTGTATTTTTCCTTTTTTTATAGAACAGATGTACCTGAAAAACTCATGTGTCTGAAAGAGACTACGATGGAGAAAACGTGGAAGTCATGGACCTATGTCAGGAAATGGCTGATTGTCTTGGTGTCATGGTCTTGGAGTTTATGCCGGATTTCTCTGCTAGCTTTGATTTTGACCTTCCACTTATATGGAGGCATCCTTTTGCTTTTTTTGATCCTTGCCTCAGTTGCCGGTATATTGTATAAATTTCAAGATGTACTCCTCTACTTCCCAGAACAGCCATCTTCTTCACGTTTGTATGTTCCCGTACCTACTGGGATCCCACATGAAAACCTTTTTGTGAAAACCAAAGATGGAATCCGACTTAACATAATTCTGTTGAGATATACTGGAGATAACGCACCATATTCACCAACCATCATTTATTTTCATGGGAATGCTGGGAATATTGGTCACCGGATACAAAATGCTCTGTTGATGATGGTCAATCTGAAAGTGAATGTATTACTTGTAGACTATAGAGGTTACGGAAGGAGTGAAGGGGAACCGAGTGAGAAAGGCCTTTACTTGGATTCAGAAGCTGTCTTGGATTATGTCATGACCAGACCTGATCTTGATAAAACAAAAGTAATCTTATTTGGTCGCTCCTTGGGCGGCGCAGTGGCTATTCACTTGGCCTCGGAGAATCCACATCGCATCTTTGCAATTGTTGTTGAGAACACATTCCTCAGTATCCCTCACATGGCCAGCACTTTGTTCTCCTTCTTTCCCAAGCGGTATCTCCCACTCTGGTGCTACAAGAATAAATTTATGTCCTATAACAAGATCGCACAGTGCAGGATGCCATCGCTTTTCATTTCTGGATTGTCAGACCAGTTAATTCCTCCAGTCATGATGAAACAACTGTGTGAGCTGTCTACATCACGGACTAAGCGATTAGTCATTTTCCCAGAAGGAACTCATAATGATACCTGGCAGTGCCAAGGCTATTTTGCTGCTATTGAACAATTCATCAAAGAGTTATTTAAAAATAATTCACATGAAGAAGTAAAACCCACATCTAATGTAACAATAATATAATTTTTTTTCTGTATTTGATGTAAATTTGAAATGTTTAAGTACAGAAATGGTGAGGGTTAACTTGGGAAGCTATTGGCTGTTTTATCACCAAAGGTGGAATTTTTATTACCTGTTTCAGTGCATGAGAAAAGTATACTGATGTTTCCTACACAACAACTGTTGATCTGATCAGCTAAGTTGTTCAAAGCTGTAATGTAAGAAGGTTTCCTTTAATGAGCACCATATGAACGAAGCATCACTTTATTTATTCCCCTTTTGAATTAAAATGTTTTGAATTTCTGTGAGAAATGTTGTACGTGAATTTATTTTTACATGTGACAAAATTCCCTATGCACCAAATGCATACTTATCTGATTCAGAAAGTGACTGACGCGTTCCATGCACAATTAAGTTTAGGGTAGTTTATCCTAAGTTTAATAGTCCTAAATGAAATTGTACTGTTGCATTAAAAAAATAATTGTACATTTTTGGAAATTTTATTTCTTTGACTATTTTGCTGACCTTAGGATTGAATATTTCAATTTATACTGGGTCTGTGCTCTATTCAGAAACCATTACCTTTTTATGTAACTAAATGTACTCGACACATAACAGTATACAAGGATGTATATCTTTGTGTCTATCTTCGGTTTAAACCAGCATCTGCAGTTCCTACACAATACACAAAAATAATTTATCTTTAAATTTTAAATAGACTAAATTGTTGTGGATTCTTGGGGAACCAGTCTACCCATCCAATATGAAAAGCATGATACATGAAGAACAGTTTGTGCAAATTCTACAATTTTAACATTAAATCCAGTTTCCGGTATAATAATTATTGGGTTGTTGATTTGAAGAACATCTTAATATATTTTCAAACCATGTATTGTTCGAACATTTGAACCAAGTCTGACATTTCCAAAATATCACTTTTCCTTGTTACTCTGCTTCTGATTTACTTGGCAAAGTCGATTGTGACTAAAAAGAGTTTGAACTGGTTTTACAATTAAAAAAAAACCTGCATTCAATAATAATTTCAATCCTGATTAAGGTATTCAGAAATACAAAAGTTGAAATCCACTGTATCATAAGATTCATGAACAGTATTCTACAAGCAACTGACCTGTAATGATTCTTTGGTACACAAAAATGCTGGAGAAACTCAGCGGGTGCAGCAGCATCTATGGAGCGAAGGAAATAGGCAACGTTTCGGGCCGAAACCCTTCTTCAGACTGATAGGGGGTGGGGAGAAGAAAGGAAAAAAGGCAGAGGAGGAGCCAGAGGGCTGGGGGAGGGTAGGCAACAACCAGAGGGCTGATGGAGGGGAGGGGACAGCAAGGGCTTGCAGAATTGGGAGAATTCAATGTTCAAGCCCCCAGGATGTAGACTGCCCAAGCGGAATATGAGGTGCATTTCCTCCAATTTCCGGTGTTGCTCGCTGTGGCCATGGAGGAGACCCAGGATAGAGAGGTCAAATACGGAATGGGAGGGGGAGTTGAAGTGCTGAGCCATGTATTGATTCTTTATCTGATAATCTTTTTTTTTTAAATGGCTCCAATAACAAGAACCAGTTTTGGAAGTTTCAGAGCTTAAAATAAAAAAAGGTTTGGTTTAGTGTAGAAATACAGCATGGAAACAGGCCCCTCAGACCATGGGGTCTGAAGAAGGGTCTTGACCCAAAACGTCACTCATTCCTTTTCTCCAGAGATGCTACCTGTCCTGGTGAGTTACTCCAGCTTTTTGCGTCTATCTTCGGTTTAAACCAGCATCTGCAGTTCCTACCTCCACCCTTCAGAACATTGGGTCCATGACGACCAACGATCAAACGTTCACACTAATTCTATGTTATCCCACTTTCGTAACCACTCTCTACACACTAGGAGCAATTTACAGAGGTCAATTAACCTGCAACCCTGCACGTCTTTGGGATGTGGAAGGACATCTTGAGCACCCGGAGGAAGCCCACGTTGTCACAGGGGGAACCTGCAAACTCCACACAGACAGCAGCTGAGGTCATGATCACACCTAGGTGAGGCGGCAGTTCTACCAACTGTGACGCCCACATCCAATATCTGATTCCCAGCATCCAATTTCTTTTTGAAGAGTTGAGCTTCTTGAAATTGCCGAATAAATTATTTGAATCTTTAGAAAACTTTGGGAAAGTTGCTTCAAGTCAAAACATTTGGGCAAAAAGGTGGCATGAGAAGCGACTGATACACGCAATGAGTTGAGTAGCTTTTGGACCTAGTTATTGAAATATGTGTTTGGAATATATTTATTGAAAAATGCATTAGATTTTCTTTCTTTACCACTAAACAATCTTTTAACTTCTAATTATTCTATGATATTGTAGTTATTGAACAGAGGTGATTTATGCAAAGACGTCCCATTGAAAATGAATGTGCGCCTTGTATGATAATGTATTTAGTCACTTGCTCTACTCTACACCAGGAGTAGTGATAATTTTAAAGATGTGTGCATGAGGCACAAAAAACATGACTTTTTAAAAGTTTTCTGTAGCCCTGCATCTTATTTTGGCTTAACCGGGTTTTCTTTTTGCCTCAGCTGACACTTAGCTGTTCTGCAAGGCTTTTATATTTGTGTTTGCGATCTTCGTTCTTCTAGAAGATTTGATTGAAAATGAAGTTTGTAGAATGCTTAAGAAATATTTAAAAAATAGGTGCAGGGGAAGGCCATTCGGCCCTTCGAGCCAGCACCCTCATTCAATATGATCATGGCTGATCATCAAATGGAGCTTGTCGTGGGTTACCTTAAGACCTGGAGACTAAAACGGAGTGTGGCAAAAACCACCACAATGGCCTTTCACCTGAACAACAAGGAAGCTCGACGCCAGCTAACCGTCACCCTCAATGGGTCACCCCTACCCTATAACCCATTTCCTGCATACCTCTGGGTGAAACTAGATCAGCAGCTGACCTACAAGCAACACCTTGAAGCTCTCCGTGCTAAAGTCTCGGCGAGGAACTACCTCCTGCGTTGCTTGGCTGGATCGTAATGGGGCGCCAGGACATCTACTCTCCGAACCAGTGCTCTTGCACTCGTGTACAGTGCTGCTGAGTACGCCACCCCAGCATGGTGCCGCAGCGCTCATACTAGCAAGCTAGACGCCATCCTCAACGACACCATGCGGATCATCACCGGCTGTGGCTAACAAGGGAATTCAAGGACAGTATAAAAATAAAAGAGAAGAAGTATAACGTAGCAAAGATAAGCGGGAAGCCAGAGGATTGGGGAATCTTAAAAGAGCAACAGAAGATAACTAAAAAGGCAATACGGAGAGAAAAGATTTAGCTCTTAGGGCTAAGGGAATCAAGGGATATGGGGAAAAGTCCAGAACGGGGTACTGATTGTGGATGATCAGCCATGATCATATTGAATGGCTCGAAGGGCCGAATGGCTTACTCCTGCACCTAATTTCTATGTTTCTATGAGTCAGGCAACATCTGTGGAGGGAATAGACAGACAACATTTTGAGTTGGCAACCTTTATCAGGCTAAAGATAGAAAAGAGCATCTTTCAATTCCTTCCACTGATGCTACCTGCCCAACAGAGTTCCTTCACCACTTATCTTTGTTCACGGTTCCATTTGAATGGGCCACATGTTATCCTGCTTTACAAAACAACAAAGATGAGCGGGACGCCAGAGGATTGGGTAACGTTTAAAGAGCAACAGAAGATAACTAAAAATGGAATATGGGGAGAAAAGATGAGGTACCAAGGTAAGCTAGCCAGGAATATAAAGGAGGAGAGTAAAAGCTTCTTTAGGTATGTGAAGAGGAAAAAAATAGTTTAGACCAGAGTTGGACCCCTGAAGACAAACAGGTGGATTTATTATGGGGAACAAGGAAATGGCAGACGAGTTGAACAGGTACTTTGGATCTGTCTTCACTAAGGAAGACACAAACAATCTTCCAGATGTACTAGTGGCCAGAGGATGTGGGGTGACGGAGGAACTGAAGGAAATCCACATTAGGCAGGAAATGGTGTTGGGTAGACTGATGGAACTGAAGGCTGATAAATCCCCAGTGCCTGATGTGGCTCTAGAAACGATGCAATGGTGATCATTTTCCAATGTTCTATAGATTCAGGATCAGTTCCAGTGGATTGGAGGGTAGCTAATGTGATCCCACTTTTTAAGAAAGGCAAGAGAGAGAAAATGGAATTATAGACCAGTTAGCCTGACGAGGTGGTGCTGGAGTCAATTATAAAAAGTGAAATAGCAGCACATTTGTATAGCAGTAACAGGATCGGTACGAGTCAGCATGGATTTACGAAGGGGTATTCATGCTTGACTAATCTTCTGGAATCTTTTGAGGATGTAACTACGAAAATGGACATGAGAGAGCCAGTGGATGTAGTGTACCTGGACTTTCAGAAAGCATTTGATAAGGTCCCACATAGGAGATTACTGGGCAAAATTAGAGCACATGGCATTGGGGGTAGGGCACTGACATGGATAGAAAATTGGTTGGCAGACAGGAAACAAAGAGAAGGGATTAATGGATCCCTTTCAGAATGGCAGGCACTAGTGGGGTACCGTAAGGCTCAGTACTGGAACTGTAGCTATTTACAATATACATTAATGATTTAGATGAAGGGATTCAAAGTAACATTAGCAAATTTGCAGATGACACAAAAGCTGGTGGCAGTGTGAACTGTGAGGAGGATGCTATGAGGATGCTGGGTGACTTGGACAGGTTTGGTGAATGGGCAGATGCATGGCAGATGCAATTTAACGTGGATAAATGTGAGGTTATCCACTTTGGTGGCAAAAATAGGAAGGCAGATTATTATCTGAACGATGTCAAGTTGGGAAAAGGGGGAGTACGAGATCTGTGGGTCCTCGTTCATCAGTCACTGAAAGTAAGCATGCAGGTACAGCAGGCAGTGAAGAAAACGAATGGCATGTTGGCCTTCATAACAAGAGGAAATGAGTAATGGAGCAAAGAGGTCCTTCTGCATTTGTACAGAGCCCTAGTGTGACCACACCTGGAGTATTGTGTGCAGTTTTGGTCTCCAAATTTGAGGAAGGACATTCTTGCTATTGACGGAGTGCAGCGCAGGTTCATGAGGTTAATTCCTGGGATGGCGGGATTGTCATATGTTGATAGAATGGAGCGACTGGGCTTGTATACTCTGGAATTTAGAAGGATGAGAGGGGATCTTATTGAAACATAAGATTATTAAGGGATTGGACACACTAGAGGCAGGAAATAAGGAAATACGTTTTCACCCAGAGAGTTGTGAATCTGTCAAATTATCTGCCTCAGAAGGCAGTTGTGGGCAATTCTCTGGATGCATTCAAGAGAGAGTTAGATAGAGCTCTTAAAGATAGCGGAGTCAGGGGATATGGTGAGAAGGCAGGAACGGGGTACTGATTTTGGATGATCAGCCATGATCACATTAAATGGTGGTGCTGGCTCGAAGGGCTGAATGGCCTACTCCTGCATCTATTGTCTATTGTCCATTGAATAATCAATGGTGAAACATTTTTTGACGGAAATGTACATATAAGTACTGGAGAGGTTAAGGGAGAGATCCATTGATAATATATTGTGGACCCCTTTGTCTTTGTTGACCCCTTTTGAGTTGCATACTTCTCACTTACTCTTTGTTATCGACAAGAAATAGGAGTGCGGGCTTTCGGAAGATATCACTAAGGCTCTCGTCCTTGTACCCAATATTATCCCAAATAAACATAAATGTATGCTGCAGACAAAAATGCTGGAGAAACTCAGCGGGTGAGGCAGCATCTATGGAGCGAAGGAAATAGGCAACGTTTCGGGTCGAAACCCTTCTTCATTCTTCTCACCACAGTCTGAAGAAGGCTTTCGACCCGAAACGTTGCCTATTTCCTTCGCTCCATAGATGCTGCCTCACCCTCTGAGTTTCTCCAGCATTTTTGTCTTCCTTCGATTTTCCAGCATCTGTAGTTCCTTCTTAAACTAAATGTATGCTGTCATGTTTTGAAAGCATTATCATGCATCAGTCATAAAACTGTAGTTTAAAAATGGGTTCTTCAGCTCAAATTGTCCATGCTGCCCTTGATGGCTAACCATGCTAATCACATTTGCACATATTAGGGCCGTTTCCCTCGACTCCATTCATATCCAAATACATTTACAAGTTTATTTGTACCTACCTCTGCCAATTGCTCTTAGCAACTTATTCCATGTAACCACCATCCTTAGTGCTACCATCTTCAGTGAGCTATGAACTGGAACTCCAAGATCCCTCTGCACATCAGTGCTGTTAAGGGTCTTGCCATTAGCTGAACACTCTCCCCTTACATTCAACCTCCCAAAGTACAACACCTCACACTTGCTCAGTTTAAACTCCATCTGCCATTTCTCCACCCATTTCTGCAACTGATCTACATCTCGCTGAATCTTCTGTCAGCCCTCCTCACTGCCTGCAACTCCTCCAATGTTGGTGTCATCAGCAAACTTCACCAACCCACCTACATTTACATATATCATAAACACAGATCCCTGTGGATATCCACTGGTCACAGACCAACAACCATACATGCTCAGATACCTCACATGCTCTTCAATACTTCAACAACATTCAATTTCTAGGCCTCCATTTCATCTTCTTTATCATGGACCTTCAGTCACTTTAAACCCCCATTCCCAAACCGGAAGGCCTCGGCCCTCTTGGTCTTCCATGAACAGAGAACAAATCTGTTCCCTTCAACTTACACTTTCCCCTGCCTGACAGAACTTGTCCTCACCCATAACAACTGTTCTTTTGACTCCTTTCACTTTCTTCGTCAAGGGCACTCACATAAGCCCCAGCTATGCCTACTCTTTGTTGGTCACTTTGAATAGCCCTTGTTCCAAGTGTAGACCAGCACCATTCCCCAACTCTTTCTCTGCTTCCTCAATTACCTCATTGGGGCTGCCTCCTGCACCATGTAGAACTTGTCAATTCCATCAACTGTACTACTGGTCTGAAGAAGGGTCCTGACCCGAAAGGTCACCTATTCCTTTTCTCCAGAGATGATGTCTGACCCACTGAGTTACTCCAGCTTTTTGTGTCTATGTTTTACTAACTTCAATCCCTGCCCTCACGTTTACTTGACTGACATTTGTCTCCCATTTCTTGAACCCTCTGTTTTCATCCCAGAGGCAGACTATCGACTGACGTCTACTATAAACCCATTTACTCCCACAGTCACTCCTCCTTGCCCTGCCTCTTTCAAGGATGCTATCCCTTAAGGGCCTGTCCCACGAGCATGCGACTGCATGCGGCAAGCGCGAGCAAACCGGAAGCGGGGGCCGCGCGGAGGTCGAGTGAGTGATGTGAAGTTCGAGCGAAGTCCGCGGGAAGTTCGCGCGTGACGTACGGCGTCAAGACTCTGCGTACGGCGTCGAGACGCTGCGCACGGCCGTCAAGACGCTGCGCACGGCGTCGAGACGCTGCGCACGGCCGTCGAGACGCTGCGTATGCCGTTGAGGCTGCTGCGGGCCGGCAGGCCGTTGCCGCGCGGAATTTTTGAACAGTGTCAGTTTTTCGGAGCCCCACGCGATGTCGGGACAAGCTCCGCACAAATCCATACGGCTCCGGCGATCGAAGTGGGACGGCCCCGCGAGGCCGTACGGCTCAAGAGACCACGTTAGGTCGCGCTTGCCGCATGCAGTCGCACGCTCGTGGGACAGGCCCTTAACTCTCAATTTCCCCGTCTCTGCCGCATCTGTTAGCAAAATGAGGCTTTGCACTCTAGGACATCTAAGACGCCCTCTTCCGAGAGTAGATGCGGTTGCCCCCTGCTGTTGTGGAGAGGTCCCTTATCCATATCTCCGCTGTGTCCCACAATTCTGCTCTCACTCCCCCTCCTCCCAGACAATAGAGATCCCCTTGTACTCACCCTTCACCCCTCCAGCCTCTGCTGCCAACACATCATTCCCTGACATTTCCACCACCTTCCCCAACTCCGTCCGCTATTCACAGAAGCCACTCCCTCTGTGATTCCTTGGTTCATTCATTCCTTCCCACACAAACCAGCCGCTCCCCAGGTACTTTCCACTGTACCCAAAGGAGATGTCATAACTGTCCCAACACTTACTGTTTCACCCCCATCAAGGGACCCCAATAGCTTTTCCTGGTGAAATTAGTTTGCATGCATCTCTTCGAACTTTCTCCACTGCATTCAGAGCTCCGCATGTGGCCTCTTCCACATCGGTGAGACCAAGTGTAGACTGGACAACCTGCGCTCAGTCCACCAAGAACAGCTGGATCTCCCATTGCTCACAATTTGAACTCCTCTTACCATTCGCATCATGATCTTTCTGGCTTTGGACTTCTCCATTGCTAGAGCATGCAAACTGGAGGATCAGCACCTCATATTCCACTTGGGTAGCTTGCAACCCAATGGTATGAACATTGATTTCTCCAATTTCAATTAATATCACCCTATCCCCTTTCACTTCCCTGTATTCCCCACACCCCTATGCATTTCTACCATTATCCCCCACTCTTTCTTTCCCGTCTTTCATTCACTCAATTACCATTATCGAATCCTCTATTTCCCTTTTATCCTCTTTCCCTTCCCCACTGTCCCCTTTCACCTACATCCATCTCTCTGACTTTATCTTTCACTCCTCTGCCCCTTTTGTTTCTTTCAACATCTAGCCTTTGTCACCACCTCCATCAATCTGCCAATTAATCGCCTTCACCTCTATCCACCAAGCTTTGCCCCAACCTGCCCTCCCATTTCCAGCATTCTACCTGATACCACTATCAAACTGAAGAAGGGTCCCAAACTGAAAAGTCATCGACGATAGATATAAATTGCTGGAGTAACTCAGTGGGACCGGCAGCATCTCTGGATAGATGGAATGGGTGACGTATTGGGTCGAGACCCTTCTTTGGACCAACGGACCTCTCTCACCCAGACCTGAAAAGTCATCTGTCCATTGCCTCCACAGAAGGTGCCTGACCTGTTGAGTTCCTCCAACCGGAATCGACCTGGGGCTCCAGTCGCGGAGCCTGCGGACTCACCATCGGAGCTGGCCGACTTCGGAGCGGGAGGAGCTGTGGTGGTCCGCGGCTGCGACCCGACTTCGGATCTTCGGAGGCTCCGGCTGCAGGCCCTGTGGACGGTAACATCGGGAGCTCGAGGGTTGCTGGTGGGAGACCGCTTTTCGGAGCTCCCGCAGCGGCAACTTCTCCCGCCCGAATCGCGGGGTTTAAATCGACCCGGAGCGGGGCCTTACATCGCCCGGCGCGGCTTAAACAGCTGCAGGACTTACCATCGCCCCCCGGGGGCTCTAACATCAAAAGCCTCGATCAGCTCGATGCAGCAGTTTGACTGCCTGACTGCGGGGGAAGAAGAATAAAGAACAGAGAACAGGGAAGAGAAGACTTGCCTTCCATCACAGTGAGGAGATGTTTGGAGATTCACTGTGATGGATGTTTGTGTGGAATTGTGTTCATTGTGTGTTGTTGTTTTTTTGCTGTTATGACTGTAATCTCGTTTGAACGTTGTATGTTTAAATGACAATGTCTGTCTGTCTATCTGTCTGTCAAGTCAAGTGAGTTTATTGTCATGTGTCCCTGGTAGGACAATGAAATTCTTGCTTTGCTTGAGCACAACAGAACATAGTAGGCATTTACTACAAGGCATTCTATAAATATATACACTATGGTCAATATACTGATAAAGTGCAAATAACAGTATTGGCTAGTAAAGTTCAGTGTTATGTCCAAGCCAGGTTTAATAGCCTGATGGCTGTGGGGAAGTAGCTGTTCCTGAACCTGGTCGTTGCAGTCTTCAGGCTCCTGTACCTTCTACCTGAATGTAGTAGGGAGATGAGTGTGTGGCCAGGATGGTGTGGGTCCTTGATGATACTGCCAGCCTTTTTGAGGCAGCGACTGTGGTAGATCCCCTCGATGGAAGGGAGGTCAGAGCCGATGATGGACTGGGCAGTGTTTACTACTTTTTGTACTACTGTCTGACTGTCTGTCTGTCTGTCTGTCTGTCTGTCTGTCTGTCTGTCTGTCTGTCTGTCTATCTATCTATATATCTTTCTATCTTTCTATCTTTCTATCTATCTTTCTTTCCTTGTGTGTCTATTCCAATTTGGAAGAGCCCTGTTTCCCTGCTCCCTTTCACTCACCTTAACTTAACGACTGCAGTGGTTCAAGAAGTCAGCTCACCATCACCAATTCAAGGCCCATTAGGAATGGCCAATTAACTGCTGGTTCAACTAGCAATGCCCACATTCCTTGAATTATTTTTTTTAAGTGCCCAGTTCTCACAAGGAACTTGTGAACTCATCCTTGAACTCCTCTGGTGCTGTTTCCCACTCCTTTGAAAGTTATCCAATCCTTATTGTCCTGTGTTTACCTGTTGCATTGGAAAATGTAACCAAAAAAAATCTCTTAATAGACTGTACAAATTCAACAACATCCGATGGTCCTGAAAATCCGTTGATCTAGTCCCAGCAAAATCCCGAGTCTTATTATGCTTCCATTAAAACATACAGTGATTGGTTTTGACATCGCAAGGGGCAACGATGTGGGGGAAATATACCCAAAAAACTCAAGTGGGAGCGTGAGCTGTCTAAGAACCAACAGAAGGCAACTAAGAAGACAATAACGGGAGCATAGATGAAATATGAAAATAGGCTAGTCAATGATATATTTGAATTGAATTGAATACTTTATTGTCACATGTGACAAGCCACAGTGAAGTTCTTTGCTTGTATACCCAAGGTATGCAAATAGTCGGCCATAAAGGGCACATACAAAGTTACATAGTACCCCCGCGCCAGGTCCCCCATTGTTATCCCCCTCTCCCCCTCCTCGCGGCGGTCGTCCCATGCCAGGTCCTCCTTTGTTCCTTCCCTAAAAGAGGGATATCCTCCCTTGATGTCCTAAAAGAGGATATAAAACGTTTCTTCAGAGTAAGTTTTTAAAGAGTAAGAGAGCCAAGAGTGGACATTGGGCAATTGGACCATGACCCTGGAGAAGTAGTAATGGGGAATAAAGAAATACCGGACTAATTGAATACGTTTTTTGCGTCAGTCTGCACAACTGGAGACCAGCAACATGCCAAATAGTCAAGAGACTGTTGGAGCAGAAGTTAGTGGAGTTGCTATTAGTAAGGAGAGTTGCGATTACTAAGGAAGCTGAAAGGTCCGAAGCTTATATAGGGTGGAATTTGTTAAATGTTTCCAAGAGAACGTCCTTGATCAATATGTCGATGGCCCTACTAAAGAAGGTGCAACACACTGCCTCCTCTTAGGGAACAAGATAGGGCAAGTCGCTGAAGTGCCAGTGGGGAGGCACTTTCGGAACAGTGACCATAACCTATTATTTTTAGAATGGTAATTGAGAAATTTCTCTTTCCCCTGACTCTCAGTCTGAAGAAGGGTCTCGACCCGAAACTTCATCTAGTCCTTTTCTCTAGAGATGCTGTCTGACCCGCTGAGTTACTCCAGCTATTTGTGTCCATCTTCAGTTTAAACCCGCATCTGCAGTTCCTTCTTACACATTTTGTCTGCTCCACTGCGTAAACTCCTCAAGGTACTGTGTGTCTACTTTGAAGAAGTTCTCCTCCTCTATGCTACGAGCGTTCTGCAACGTCCACTCTCACTGCTTCTCCTCTGTGACTCCTCCTGCTCTCTGACCCGTTTCCCTCTCCCCTGAATCTGAAGAAGGGTCTCAACCCAAATCGTCATTTATTCCTTTTCTGACCCGTTGAGTTACTCCAGCTTTTTGTGTCTCTCTTTGGAGAAATACAGGACAAGTTAAGGTACTAAATTGGGGCAAAGCCATTTTTTGAGGCAAGAGTTTGAGAACTTCAAAGATGCTTGGGTCAGACTAATTCAAAGTTAAGGGATGTCTGGCAAGGGAAGACTTTTAAATGTGTGATCGCAAGAGTTTAGGTACAACATGTTCCTGAGGGAAAAGACTGGCAAGTTTAAGAAATCCTGAGTACAAGAGACGTTGAGGCTCTGGTCAGGACAAGGCAGGAGACATATAATAATAATAATAATAGATTTTATTTATATAGCGCTTTTCAGGACTCAAAGTCGCTTAGACTTAGGCGGTCAGGATCAAGCAAATCACTCCGCAAGTAAAACTGTTGGAGTACACTTCAGAGAGAAATCGGGACAAAAAGAGGCCCACGAGGTGGATCTGGCAGACAAGATAAAGATCACAAGTGATAGGAGCAGGATAAGGCCATTCGGCCCATCATGTCTACTCCGCCATTCAATCGTGGCTGATCTATCTCTCCCTCCTAACCTCATTCTCCTGCCTTCTCCCCATAACCTCTGACAACCGTACTAATCTAGAATCTATCCTTCCTACACACATTATAAATACTATTGCTAATTGACCACTCAAATGTTTTCCTCTCAAGTCACCGAAGTGAAGAGGAGACCACTTTTTCTGTGGCAAACTTTAGTAACAACAAAGAAATATCCTGTAACTTTTAAAAAGAAACATTTGTATTCCAAAGTAATCAAGACAGGTTTTGTGAGGCAAGTAATGAAATGTAACAAGACAAGTTGGGGAAGTAGTCTCTGATGGGTGGAGTTTACAAAGGAATTGGAGTTTGCATTATGAAGAATCATTTTCAGTTATGGTTTCAAAGTGTGAGGTGATATAAACATGTGTAATTGCAGAATTGAAAAATGTTACAAAGTACAATTAGGCAAGTAGCAACTATCGTGAATTATTATGCACAATTGCCAATCTTGTAAATCGGTTATTCACAAGAAATAGTGGGATCTTTTTCTTCTTGCGTATGGCGTGCACAGCCTAAAGTTGTAGGTCAACTTGTTCTATTTGATCTTGTTCGTGCACGTCGGGTTGATTGCATTAGTGGAAACAGGGTGGACCACGTGAAGGTTGCAATCTCCCCACCCCAATAGTGGGATGGAAGCTGGGATGAAAAAGTTAGCGATGAAAATGACAATGTTACAACGAAGGAAAGATTTCCACGCACAATGTATGATCTGCTCTGCTTCCATCCTTACTTTGGCAGTGTTGCCTTACATTGCAGCAGTAACTCCAAGCAGTGTTTTTGCACTGCAAGCAGAAACCTCAGCTATGAGAGATGAATTAGGAACATTCACGTCCCAAAGGGGATCATTTGCAAGTTGTTTTTGATGGGGATGATCAAGTGCGAGTCAGCCAACTGGCGCAGTCCAGTAAATGAAGTGCAGTACAGCTAATTATATCCAAAAGTATTGCAGGTTGGGCAGACCAAATTACTTCCCATCAGTTGCACTGTGGTGAATGTTTTTAAATGTTGCTCTATCAGGTCAGTGAATGTCTTGATAAAAGGCTGCGCGTCAGATAGAAATCAAGGAAAGGAACATAAAAAGTAGGTTTCTTCCAGTATAAGGTTTGTGTGTGTCCAGATGAGATTAGCATTGGATTTATTCTGCGTAGCTTGCATTATTTGCAGATTGTGCCGTTATGCATTTGTTCCTAATCTCGGAGAGGGGGAGGGGAGAGGAGAGGTGAGGGGAGGGAAGGAGATGGAAGGGGTGGGGGGGGGGAGGAGGGGGAGCTGGTTTTCTCCGGGTGCTCCGGTTTCCTCCCACACTCCTAAGACGTGCAGGTTTGTAGGTTAATTGGCTTCGGTAAAAATTGTAAATTGTCCCTAGTGTGTGTAGGACAGTGCTAGTGTGCGGAGATCGCTGGTCGGCACAGACTCGGAGGGCTGAAGGGCCTGATTCCGGGCTGTACATCTAAACTAGTGTACGGGGAGATCTCTGGTCATTGCGGACTCGGTGGGCCGAAGGGCCTGTTTCCGTGCTGTATTTAGAAACATAGAGAATAGGTGCAGGAGTAGGCCATTTGGCCCTTTGAGCCAGCACCATCATTCAAATGATCATGGCTGATCAATTAAAATCACTATCCCGTTCTTGCTTTTTCCCCATATCACTTGATTCCTGTAGACCTAAGAACTAAATCTAACTCTCTCTTGAAAACTAAACTAAACTAAATATGGACTTGTTTGATGAGCCTTCTACGATATCCGCCTTCATTGCTGAAGTAATGTTAGGTCTGACTAACAGTACAGTACCTCCTCCCCTTTTATTCCCCTGTCTGTCTCGAATGGAAAATTCTATACTCTGGGTGATTCAGTCATTAGCCTGCCCAAGATTCACCATCTTGGTGATGGCAACAGTATAATAGACCTCACCCCCCCACCCCCCCACAACCCTCCCATATTAATTCAACATTTAGAGTCATACAGCTCAGAAATGCCGACCAAGATGCCCCATCCAAGCAAGTCTCATTTCTTATGTTTAGCCATATCCCCCAAAACCTTTCCTTTCTATGTCCCTGTCCAAATGTCTTACAAAATGTTGTTATGGTACCTGTCTCAATTACTTTGTCTGGCAGTTCATTCCTGTGTGTGAAAAAGTTGCCCCTCGGGTTCTTTTTAAATATTTCCCTATTCACTTTAAAGTTATGCACTCTAGATCTGGATTCCCTTCCCTGAGTAAAAGACTCTGTATTCATTTACCTATTCCCTTCATGATGTTATACATGATCGTCCCTCAGCCTCCTGCACTCCTAAGAATAAAGTCCAAGCCTGCCCAATTTCTCTCCATAGCCCAGAACTTTTTGTACTGGCAACATCCTCGTAAGTCTTTTCTTTCCAGCTCAAATGACATCTTTCCTATCGCAGTGTAGGAAGGAATTGCAGATGCTGGTTTGCACTGAAGAAACACACAAAATGCTGGAGTAACTCAGCGAGACAGGCAGCATCTCTGGAGAGAAGGAATGGGTGACGTTTCAGGTCGAGACCCTTCTTCAGACTGAGAGTCAGGGGAGAGGGTGACATAGAGATATGGAAGGGTAAGGTGCGAAAACGAGACATCAAAGGGGACGTCACCCATTCCTTCTATCTATCTTTTCTAGAGCAGGGTGACCGAACGTGAACACAATACTCCATGCAGCTTCACCAATTTATCATATTTGCTATAATTTCGATGATATCTTAAATTTTTTGTCACCCTTTTTTAGGAGTTGAGCATCACTGGCGATGTCAATATTTATTGCTGATCTTGAAGTGGCTTTGAGAAGATGATGGCAATTCAAGGGCCTGTCCCACTTACGCGATGTTTTAGGCGACTGCCGGCGACTGTCATAGTCGTAGAAGGGCACCAAAAAACCGGCAACTGGACACCCCCCTACAACAGTGTCTACGACAACCTACCATCTCGTCAGCGTCAAGCTACATCAAGCTACCGACAATCGGCGACCCAATCGTCATGACTTAGGATGTCCATCTACGACCACACAGGAGACAACCTACGACATCCAAAGTCAACCAACCTCCATCCGCAACAAGCTACGACCTGTCGGCAACAACTGAAGACTTCTCTTGACGCCGGTACCTGTCGCTGGTTGACGTAAATTGATGTAGGTAGTCGCCAATGGAATTCACCGAGGTCATGACCCAGCGACAACCAACGTCACCTGGCGACAACCTGCGTCATCCTGGCGACAATCTACGACAGGCAAGCTATGTCAAGCCCACAGTCGCCGAAAAGTTTTGAACATTTCAAAATCCAGCGGCGACAAGAAAAAAGTTACGACTCTTTAGGCGACTTGAGGAGCAACTCACGACCATACAGGCGTCACCCCGCGACCATGTGGCGACAGCCTAGTCGCCAAAAAATTTGCCTAAGTGGGACAGGGGCTTCACTTTCTTGAACCACTGCAGACTGTCTTGTGAAGATAGACACAAAATGCTGGAGTAACTCAGCAGGACAGGCAGCATCTCTGGGGAGAAGGAATGGGTGACGTTTTGGAACTAGACCCTCCATTCAGTCTGAAGAGAGGTCTCGACCCGAAACGTCACCCAATTCCTTCTCTCCAGAGATGCTGCCTGTACCACTGATTTACTCCAGCATTTTGTGTCTACCTTCAGTTTAAACCAGCATCTGCAGTTCCTTCCTACACACCACTGTCTGGTGAAGGTGCTCCCACAGTGCTGTAGGCTGGGAGTTGAAGGATATAGCCCAACATCGACGAAGAACTAGAAAATCGTTTGGAAACTGGAGTTTTCTGCCTGTTGAAGTGGTACAATCAGATACTCCAACAACATTTAAGAAGCAAAAAACAAAATGCTGGAGGATTTCAGTAAGTCAGTCAGCCTCTGTGGAGGAAATGGACAGATGACATTATGTTAGGACTTCCAGCATCTGCAACTTCTTATGTCAATATTTATGAAGTATCAAGACAAGCACAGAAGGCAATTGACCAAAAGTAGCTCAATAGTATAGATGGATACGATAGATAGCAGGAGCTAGATGGGCCAAAGGGCCTGTTGTTATGCTGTACAACTCAGTCACGTAGATTAAAACAATTACACGTTGCCAGATGAAATAATGTCTAACTCTGAGCATTACTACTTTGCTGCTTCATGTTTGAGGAAGCATCCATTCAGACCAAGGTTAGAATCCTTTTACCTTATTAATTATTAACATTTAAATGCAGTTCCATTGCTTCTAATTTGACCTTCCAATTCCATGCCGACCCTGCAATGCTGCCAGCACAATGGGGCTTTCATAGACAGGTTAAGATCCCTGCACTTACAACAACTGGGACTGATCTTCTGAGATATGCACAGCGAGGAACTTGAAGCTGTTGATTTTCTCCAACACCAACCTGTTGATGAAAACAGTTTCATGGATCCTCGGCCTTCCTCTTGTAAAGTCAACAATCAGCTCCTTAGTCTCACTGATGTGGAGAGCAAGGTTGTTGTTCTGGCTTCAATCAATCAGATATTCGATCTCCATCCTATACTCTGACTCATCGTAATCCGTCCAAAACCGGTGGTGTGTGGGCCCTTTCCAGCTCGACAAAATGTCCAATCTCTGGGCAAGAGACTCTATGCGTCTACCCGATCTTTTCCTCTCATGATTTTTATATAACTGCAACACGATCTCCCAACTTCTATACTCATTAGGTACACAAAAATGCTGGAGAAACTCAGCGGGTGCAGCAGCATCTATGGAGCGAAGGAAATAGGTAACGTTTCGGGCCGAAACCCTTCTTCAGACTGCCTTCGCTCCATAGATGCTGCTGCACCCGCTGAGTTTCTCCAGCATTTTTGTGTACCTTCGATTTTCCAGCATCTGCAGTTCCTTCTTTAACACATTCTATACTCATTACTCTGATTGATGAAGGCCAGGGGGCCAAAGGCCTTTTTGACCACCCTATTTACCTGTGCTGCCACCTTCAACAACCTATGCACCAGCACTCCTTCATCCTTCTGCTCTACAACACTCCCCAGAACCCTACCGTTGAACAAGCCAATTAACCTACAAATCTGTGCACCTTTGGAGTGTGGGAGGAAACCGAAGATCTCGGAGAAAACCCACGCAGGCCACGAGGAAAACGTACAAGCTCCGTACAGACAGCGCCTGTTGTCAGGATCGGGATCGAAGAGTGCTCAGAGCTGTCCAACTTTATGAACTACTATTAGTTACTGAGGGTCAGTTTGTCCTGTCATTGACAATAGGAAAGCATCCGGATACATGGAGCCGCATGGAAGGAGCTCAGGACACTGGAGTCCAACATTTCTTTCCTATATTATTAATCTAATTCACCACTCCAGGCTTTGCTGCTGCACGTTAACATGGGTAAATGACTCTGTGTAGATTATGTGGCATCCAAGGTTACTTCAATTATCACATAAAGCTTGAGATGTGGCTCAGGGACTCTGCAGCAGAAAATACTTCCTGCAAATTGTATTGGCCTACATTAACCCTGATCAAATAACCAATTTTTGTTCGATTTATATTGTAAATGTTGCCTGAATATGTGATGCTTTTTCATATAATGGATGGAATGAGAACTGAAAGAACCAGGATGACACGGTGGCACAGCGGTAGAGTTGCTGCCTTACAGCGATTTCAGCGCCAGAGACGCAGGTTCGATCCTGACTACGGGTGCTGTCTGTACAGAGTTTGTACGTTCTCCCCGTGACCTGCGTGGGTTTTCGCCAAGATCTTCGGTCTTCTCCCACACTCCAAAGACGTGTAGGTTAATTGGCTTGGTATAAATATAAAATTGTCTATAGTATGGGTTGGATAGTATTCTTCTTTCGTGCCCATCATCTACTTGTACAGTGGACAGCCTTCTCATTCACCACCGCTAGATCTTCCAGGCAGCGTTGTTCACCAAGAAGTGGGCATCTTAGTAGGTGTGGCATGGATTGCACAGATGTTCCACATTTACATTCTGTGTTGCATCTGCATAGCCCCATTTGCTCATATTGGTCTTGCATCGGCCCATCCCTGTACGAAGCCTATTGAGGGACTTCCAGGTCTTCCAGTCACAACTGTGACCAGGTGGTAGCTTTTCCTTGGTTGGGATTGGCATCTTTCCGTGGTGGTGGTTTTCACTGCATTCTGGTTGCTTGAGGAAACTGTGACAGTGGCCGGACTGTGTGAAGGAAGCTCTTCCTCAACTTCAGCCATTTTGGGGCTGGGTGATGGGAGTGACAGGAATGGAGGGTGTCCCCAACTTGCCGACTACATTCAGTTCTACCGGTAACTGATCTGCGGATTCCTGGTGGAGCAATACCGGCCAAGACATGCAAGCTATCCACATCCGTTGGTTTTAGGCAGCCAGTGATGCATCTGCAGCTGTCATTAAGGGCAGCATCAATGCCAAGGGGCTTTCATCTGCAAAACAGCAACTGATTGGAAAGCTCTGCAACGAGAATTACTGTGATGTCTAATGTCTAGGATTGTTTTTATGTGCGGGGATCGCTGGTCAGTGTGGACTTGGTGGGCCAAAGGGCCTGTTTCCGTGGTGTATCTATAAACTAAACTAAACTAAAACTATGGCTAGAGATAGTAACAAAAAAGCTGGAATAACTCAGCAGGTCAGACATCATCACTGGAGAAAAGGAATAGGTGTCTATGGCCGGGATGTGTGCATTATAAATTTTTCACAAAAGCAAAATCGATCAACAAGGCCTTGGAGAGACTGATGTGATTGACCTCAGCTTGTGAGTGCTCACCAAAGCACATTATTACTTTCTAGCTTAATGTGTACACTTTCTCTTCTGAATATAAACTCAGATTTAATTGTGGGGCACATGCTGGTCAAATATTCCATCTTACATGCTGCCCAAGATAGACATAAAAAGCTGGAGTAACTCAGCGGGACAGGCAGCATCTCTGGAGAGAAGGAATGGGTGACGTTTCAGGTCATGACCCTTCTTCAGACAGATGTGTCATCCATTCATTCTATCCAGAAATGCTGCCTGTCCTACTGAGTTACTCCAGCATGTTGTGTCTCTCTTCGGTTTAAACCATAATCTGCAGTTCCTTCCTACACATGCATGCTGCCCACATTGACTTGAAAATAATATTGACTGGAGCCACTTGCATTGATCTCCAAGTGCAGGACCACGTTCCATCAAACCAGGGATATGAAGAGAAAGGGTAGCTTGGCGTGGAAGGGTAGATTTTGGATAATGCACACAGGGCCAGCCTTAGGAGGTGTGGGGCCCAATTGGGAACAATTTTGGTGAGCCCCAGGTTCCCAGCCAAGGTCTGTAGAATCATAGAAATATAAATAAAGTCTATTATAGACTTTATATCTCTATGGTAGAATGGATAGTAATCAAAATGTGCGCTTAAAAAGTGCCTGCGAGTTAATGGACCAAACAGATTCTAAGCTACTGTACATCTATATATATAAAACAAAGAAGTCTGTCTATTTCTCTGTGTGTCTCGGAAACTACTTTATCGATCTGGACCAAACTTGGCATGGTTAGCAAGTGTCATGTGGGGATCTAAAAAAAAAACTCCAACCAACCCAATCTGACACACCCAACCCGAGCCGACATGCGTGAGAGAAAGAGACAGAGACTGACACGCACACACATAGAACAGTCGTATTCCCTCCTGTGATTTACAGCTATTTTGATCCTTAGGTTCTCTTTCATTATGGCTTACTTTTCATCTGCATCTATCCTCCCTCTGTTACCCCACACAGAGTTTGAAAAGTCGTATCCCATCCCACATATTAAAGCTAATTTTATCCTCTTGCTCTCTCTCTCACTACAGCTTACTTTTCTTTGATCTCTAACTTTTCTCGGCTGTCCAAGGTAGGTATGCAGGTAGTCCATTCTAACGAAGTATGACAAACGTACAATATTTCACAGCACTAAAATAGTAAGATTAAACGAGAACTTACCAGTTTGAAGTTTGATCTGTATTTTATGAGGAGTTACGATGAGGGATTACGTGAAGAACCCGCTCAGTGCGCAGGCGCGGCATACTTCCAAGCAGCGGTGTGGAATCACAGATAGACACAGGTATTTGAAGTAAACATAGTAAAGAAAAGGAGACATCAATTTATTAGTTTGATCCATATAATGAGGGTGGGAGCGGAGGGCACGTAATCCCTCATCGTAACTCCTCATAAAATACAGATCACACTTCAAACTGGTAAGTTCTCGTTTAATCTTACTATTTTACTTCGGAGTCACGTGAGTGACTTCGTGAAGATTTCAAAGCTCTGTGATTTCAAACCGTGTAACAGTTTTATTTCACTCACTGCCGAAAGTTCTTGAGGGAGGAAGTGTTATCGTAATCAACCTATGAATCTGTTTCTCAAGAAACACAAAAGGTAGTTATTAACAATAACAAAATTAGAGTGCTCCCCCGGCTTAACTTAAATATTTGCAGCTTGTAATATTTTCTCTGCAAATAAATCAGGTTTCATCAACGGCTTATTATAAAAGTTCTGAATGTCGTTTCCCTCGACCATCCTGCTGTATTCAGAATATGGTCAACCGGTACGTCCATTCTGTCGGCCGTTGATGTAGATGCTGCCCTAGTGGAATGAGATTTAAATGTATTAGTATCTATTCCGGCAGCCTTCAGTACCTGTTTGAGCCATCTTGAAATGGTTTGGCTCGTTACCCGGCCATGAGGTTACTTGTGGCTGACCCATAAGGCTTTTTCACTCCCTCTGATATTGTGGGTTGTGTCTATGTAATGTTGTAGATGGGTCACGACACACAACCGTGGCTTTTGTGGGTAGGCCCGGAATACCACCAGTGGATTAGCTGTTCCTGGCCTGCTTTGCTTCACTAGACCCTGTATGATGAATGTGGTCTGATCTGGGGTGGTCACCATGTTGTCCAGCCTTAACTTGTGTAGTGACTGGACCCTCTGAGCGGATACGAGTGCCATCAACATGAGCGTCTTTAGTGTAGATTGCTCGAGGCTGAGGGATCTGGCTGGTGGCCATTCCCTGAGGTATGTCAGGACCACACTGATATCCCAAATATGGGTATACCTGGGTTTAGGGGCTTGATATCATAAATGCCCTTCATCAGTTTTACCACCAGTGGATGGGATCCCATTGCCTGTTGTCCTGCTGGTTTGAGATAAGCAGAAAGAGCACTTCGCGCTGTGTTGATGGCACTGTAACTGATCCCTTCATCATGGTGTAGATGGGCCAGGAAGTCCAGTACGTTGGTGGCTGTGGCTGTTGCATACGTTGTCCCTGTTTCCTGGCAGTACTTCTCCCATTTTCTTATGCTGATTCAGTACTGACTCTTGGTGGATGTTCAAAGGGATGCCGACATGGTGGTGATGGTTCGTTCGGACAATCCCTGTTCCAGGTAAGATCTATTCAAAGCCTGCAACCCAGGAGTTTAATTTTCTCATGGCATGGGTGGCTTATGCCTGATACTGGGTGAGTTAATAATCCTGGATCACTGGGAAAGACCATTGGTGACTCAACCACCATGTCATGTAGAACCGGGAACCATGGCTGTGTAGGCCAGTCGGGCACCATCAAAATTCCAGAAGCAGAGTCCATCTGTATTTTGCGAAGTACCCGACTGATGAGGCAGAAGGGAGGGAAAGCATAGAAGAAGACATTTCCCCAATCCAGCGTGATGGCATGTATCGCTGCTGCCTCTGGGTCTGGTTCCCAAGCGACATATATAGGTAACTGGTGATTTCGTCTTGATGCAAATACATTGATATCTGGCGTTCCATACTGCTTAATAACTTTAGCAAATACTTTAGGGTTGAACATCCATTCGATGTTATCATTGAATTTGCGTGACCTGGTGTCTGCCACTGTGTTTAGCTTACCTGGTAGATGAGTAGCTGATAGCCAAATATGTCTTTCGACACACCATAGCCAAATCACATTGACCAATTTGTCGCATGATAATGATTTTATGCCGCCCATATGGTTAATATAAGCCACCACCGTAGTATTATCAATCTGTAACCGAACATGCAAGTGCTGCATATTAGCTACATATGCTTTTAACCCATAAAAGGTGCCCAACATCTCTAGATAGTTAATGCCCAGTGTCAGTAGTAATGATGACTCTAGGTTAGTCCATCTACCACCTGTGCTGGATATGGAGTAAGTTGCTCCCCAGCCTTGAGCACTGGCATCTGTTTGAAGAACTAAAGTAAGGTTAGTGATGATGATACAGCTGAAACTATGCCAAACATTTTCTGCCCACCACTGTAGCTGATATTGCTTCAGTGGGTAATTACATGACACGAACATCGTGACCTGTATGTCGTTTTAGTGCCTGTACCTTTGCTGTTTGTAAATTTTGATAGTGCAAAGGTCTGCATTGTGTAGCTGGAAATGCTGCTACCATTTTCCCAATCACTCTTGGGACTTGTCAAATAGTTGGTCCTTTGTTGACCATTAAATAGTTGCATGATTGTGGTAATGCAACCATTTTTATTTTTATTTTTATTTTCCTTTTGGCAAGGTAACAGTCATATGGACTGAGTTAATTGTGAAGCCCAGGTAGTCCATAATAGTGGATGGCTTCAACTTAGATTTATCTGGATGTAGGATGAACCCCAGAGTTTCGAGGAGCTATTTTGTAGCTGATACTGCTGCCACAGCCAATTCCATCGTTTTCCCTACTATCTGAATATCATCCAGGTATGCCATGACAATATGTTTCTTAGTCTTGCCATGGCTATTTTCAATATTTTGATGAATAATCTTGGGGCTGAGGTTAGCCCATTGGGCAATGCGTTGTACTGCCTCAGCTGCCCCAACCAGATAAATTGTAGGTATCTGCAATGATCCTTGTGTATGGGTATTAGATTATAAGCATCTTTCAGATCAATGCTTGCCATGAAGTATCCTTTGGAAATCAGTTGTTTGGCAGTAACAACTGTCTCCATTTTGAAATGTATATACTCAACAAACTTATTTAGTGATGTTAAGGCAATGATGATGCGACATCCACCATCTTTTTTGGTTTTATTTGATACAAATTCCAAAGGTTCATGTTTAGTCTTTTGGATGACCTCTCCACTAATGCTGTTGAGTATATACTTATCACACGTGACAGTAACCCATGCTTCTTTAAACCAGTGTAAGCTCCCCTCTGTTAGTAAAGCACCCTTATTCTCTATATGCTGGCAGGAACCAGACCCACCTACCTCCATGTTCAGTGGTGTTTCTTTTGTTTCCTGATGTTTTTGTAGGTTTTGCTTGTCTGACGTGCTGGCGATGTTGGGGGGTGGCGCATTTTCCATGGGGTCCGCTGTGGGCCCTGATCTAAAAAAGATCTTTTGGGGATAAAATGCGGTCCCCGAGCTTTCACCAGTCCCATATTGAGGACGTCGACTGGTGGATGCCATGGGGTGCTGCCGCTTGGGTATTGTAGCTCTTGGTTTGCTCGTCCCAGGGCCTGCCCTCATGAGGCCGAAAGATGTCGCTGCTTCCTCCATGTCCCTCAGTTTTTTGTTGAGGTCTTTCCCAAATAACAGAGCATCCGTCTCTGCAGCTGGGGCTCTGCACAACCCAGCAAATTTGGGATTGAGGGCAGGTCTTATGTTTCCCCGCCAGAGATTGTGTATTGCACATCAGTGCCAGCACATCCTGCTGGCAAGTATCCATCTCCGTACTTTGCACAGAACGAGCAAAGGCTGTAATGGCCGACGTCCGGAGCCTTAGGATCCGCTGTAGCTTGATTTCATGGTTACACATGTTTGACCCCACGTGACCCCAGATCTGGCTGTTCCCAGTCTTCACTCTGAGGGACTCACAGTTCTCTGGTGCTGTATAAAATTCAAGCACCTCAAGAAGTACCTTCTCCTGCAAGGGCTTATTTGACAGATGATTGATGCTGGCCGCCATGTTTGGTTCCAGCGGTCTTCCAGCACGTGGGGTTGCTACATAGCGGTCCACCACACCCAGCAGCTCTTCCTGCTCCTGCACCCCTTGCATACTGCCGAATTCTTCCGCCAGCCCCTGTTCCAGACCAGCCCAACCCTGGTCACGAATGCTAGCCTCCAGTAATGAGGGAGCAGAGGGCAGTGCACAAGACACTGTGGAGGAGGTGCCTGACCTACCTCCTGTGAGAACGCTCCTTCTGCGTAGCTCGCTGGAGCATCTGCTCCAAGAGCTGTTATAAGCTCTGGCGGCTGTTTCTCCTCCGTGTAGGTGGAGACATGTCCCCATCCGACAAATTAGACATTACCGGCCGGTTGCTCTCATGGCTTTGCTCCCTGTCCGCTGTGCAGGCATTAGCGGGACTGGGCTCGGCTCGGTGTCGGGGATAGCGGAGCGCTCTATGAGCGGTCCTGCCACCTGTTGCTGTCCCCCTGAGATTAAACGCTCCTCTGGTGGAGTTGAGCAGGGGCAGTTCTGTTGGAGAGTCTTCTGGTGAGTGTACTTATTTGCTAAGAACACCCACACTCTCTTTCTCTGTTAGACTTAGTTGAATATACTCACCCAACGGTCCGTTTCAAAATGCAGCCGGAGCGCCTTCCTCCAGCTGCCGCCGCTGTTGCACTGCTGGCGTAATGCCGCGCCTGCGCACTGAGCGGGTTCTTCACGAAGTCACTCACGTGACTCCGAAGTAAAATCAATGTCATCATGTCCTGCCTTAGTAAATCTATTCCCTGCCATGGCCATCTACAAAAGCCTATCACTTCTTATGAAAAGCCGTAAATGAAGGAATGCTTTAGAAAATTAATTCATCTTCATTGTCACACATAATGATATACGATCATCTTTTACTTGATGTTTTATGAACATTTTGTACTGCTCTTTACAGTAATCTTCCGAACATCAATGACTATATTTCAGATATATGGTTTATATCTTGGTCACTAAAACATACCTCATTTATGGGTCTGTGACACAAAATTAATCAGCTAGTAGTAAGATTCAGTCAGCTGTGTTTACACTCGACGGAAGGGAAACTCACACCATGAGATGGAAACAAACGTCAATCTGACAACCTCTAGAAACTTTGGTCAGTCACCATGCCAAAGAAAATGTTTTTTAACAATGCGGAGTAAACTCAAGGAAACTGAGGCCCTCATGCCGCATGTATTACCAAACTTTATAGATTTACCCCATTTGGGATAATTACCACTATCCCCCGACCCCTTTTGTAAAACTTAAATACTTGAGTCTGAATATCTATCTATCTATCTATCTATCTATATTTAAAACTGTGTGTGTGTCTGTGTGAGTGTGTGTGTGTGTGTGAGTGTGTGTGTGTGTGTGTGTGTGTGTGAGTGTGTGTGTGTGTGTGTGTGTGTGTGTGTGTGTGTGTGTGTGTGTGTGTGTGTGTGTGTGTGAGTGTGTGTGAGTGTGTGTGTGTGTGTGTGTGTGTGTGTGTGTGTGTGTGTGTGTGTGGGTCTGCTTGACTTGTGCCAGCTACGCCAACACCGCACACAGAAACGCCAATATTTTTTTCCATTTCGGTAGTGATTTCATTTTTCTTTACGAATAGACGCTCCTGATTACATTTCTTCATGTTTTTGTACACTTAAAAAAAAAAAAATCCTTCTCCACCCCCCAACCCCCAAAATTTCAAAATGTTTTTAAAAAACAGCTCTCAGCCATAGAATGTTAGTGGAGGTTCCATTGTGTGATGTCACAATGCCCAATGCTCACAGATGTAAAATCGTAATGGATCCATTTACATATGCCTTTGCAGCAGCCCCAGCCTCTCCCCCCCACCCCCGCAGCCTGTGTCGAAGGGTGTCATCACGTGTGTGGGAATAGAGAAAGATGATTGATGGTGATAGGGAATGGGGAACAGATGGACTGTCCCTACCCCTCCCCCTTCCACTCTCCCTCCCCACTATTTCCCCTCTCTCCCCGCACTCCTCTCCCCCTCCCTCGACACTCTTTCCCCTCCCTCCCCTACCCCATCTCCCTCCTCCCATCCCTCCCCTCCTCCCCCACACCTCTCCCCCTCCCCCACTCCCCTTCCCCCATCCCTCTCTCCTCCCCCTCTCCATCTCCCTCTCCTCACCCTCTCCCTCTCCTCCCCCTCCTCCTCCCACCCCCATCCCTCTCTCCCCCACCCACCTCCCCTCTCCCCCTTCCCTCCCCAACCGCCTTCCCTCTCTCCCCACCCCCCTTCCCTCCCCAACCCCCTTCCCTCTCTCCCCCACCCCTTCCCCTCCCCACTCTTCCCCCTTCATCCACACTCTTCCCCCTCTACCCCATCTCCCTCCTCGCCTCCCCCCCTCCCCCACACCTCTCCCCCCTCTATCCTCACCTTCCCACCCCTCTCTCCTCCCCCTCTCCATCTCCCTCTCCTCACCCCTCTCCCACTCCTCCCCCTCCCCCTCCCACCCCAACCCCCTCTCCCCCACCCCCCTTCCCTCTCTACCCCACCCCCTTCCCTCTCTCCCCCCGCCCCCTTCCCCCTTCCCCCTACCCCGCTGTCCCTCTTTCACCACTCCCTCTACCCCTGTCCCCCGCCCTCTCCCCCACTTCCACCACTCCCCCTACACCTCTTCCCCTCCCCATTCTTCCACTTACCTCCCCAACCCCTCCCCATCTCCCTCCCCCACCCCTCTTCCCCCTCCCTTCCCCCTCTCTCCCCCTACCCCTCTCCCCTTCCTCCACACACTTCCCCATCTCTCTCCCCACCCCTCTCTCTCCCCCTCCCTTCCCTCTCCCTCCACACTCTTCCCCCTCCCTCCCCTACCCCCACACTTATCCCTCTCTCCCCCACCTCCTTCCCTCTCCCCCCACCACCCTACCCCATCTCCCTCCTCTCCTCCCTCACACCTCTCTCCCCCCTCCCCCATCCCTCTCTCCTCCCCTCCCCCACCCCTCTCTCCTCCCCCTCTCCATCTCCCTCTCCCTCTCCTCCCCTCCTCCTCCCACCCCATCCCTCTCCCCCCACACCCTTCTCCCTCCCCACTCTTTCCCCTCCCTCCACACTCCCCCCCTCTCTCCTCTACCCCATCTCCCTCCTCCCCTCCCTCCCCACCCCCCACCACTCTTCACCCCCATCTCCCCCCCATCCCCTTCCCTTCTCTCTTGCACCACTCCCTGTTACCCCTCTCCCCCTCACTCCCCACTCTTCGTCTGTCCCTCTTCCACCACTCCCCCTGTCCCTCTTCCACCACAACCCCCTACCCCCCTTCCCCCCTCCCTCACCCATCCCGCCCCCCTCCCCCACACCTCTCACCCCCTCCCCATCCCTCTCTCCTCCCGTCCCCCACCTCTCTCTCCATCTCTCTCTCCTCACCCCTCTCCCTCTCCTCCCCTCCTCCCACCCCATCCCTCTCTCCCCCACTCCTCTTCTCCCTCCACACTCTTCCCCCTCACTCCATACTCTTCCCCCTCACTCCATACTCTTCCCCCTCCCTCCCCTACCCATCTCCCTAAACCCCTCCCTCCCCCCTCCCCCACACCTCTCTCCCCCTCCCCCACTCCTCTCTCCTCCCATCCCCCTTCCCTCTCTCCCCCCGCACCCTTCCTCCTACCCCTTTGTCCCTCATCCACCACTCCCCCTTCCCCTCCCTCCCCACTCTTCCACTTCTCTCCCTCTCTCTCTTCCTCCCCAATCCCTCTCTCCGCCCCCTCTCCATCTCCTTCTCCCTCTCTGCCCCTCATCCTCCCACCCCATCCCTCTCTCCCCCACCTCTCTCACCCCCATTCCTCTCTCCCCCACCCCCTGCTCCCTCCCCACTCTTCCCCCTCCCTCCACACTCTCCCCCCTCTCTCCTCTACCCCATCTCCCTCCTCCCCTCCCTCCCCCATCTTCACCCCCATCTCCCCATCCCCTTCCCCTCTCTCTTGCACCATTCCCTGCTACCCCTCTCCCCCTCACTCCCCATGCTTCCCCTCTCCCTCCCCCACCTCTCTCCCTCCCCCTCCCTCTCTCTCCCTCTCTCCCCCTCTCTTCCCCCTACTCCTCTCTCCCCTTCCCCTCATCCCCTCTCTCCACCTCTAACATCCGCTCCCCCCTGCTCCCACCCCCCTATCCCTCTCCCCCTTCCTGCCCTCCCTGCTCTCCTCCCACTCCCCACTCTCCTCCCCCTCCCTCTCCCCCACCCTGCTCTCCTCTCCCTCCCCAATCTCTCCCCTTTCCTCCTCCCCCTCTCCCCTCCCTCCCCCTCTCCACTCCCTCCCCTCTTCTCTCCCTACCCCATCACCCTCACCTCCCCCTCCCCTCTTCTCTTCCCCACCCCATCTCCCTCTCCCCCCACCTGTGTGTTTGGGGCGTGGTTAGTGTGAGTGTGATGCCACAACCCCCCCCCCCCGCAAACGCGCGTGGGGGAAACAGCCCGCCAACAGTCTCTCTCTCTTTAAGAAGGAACTGCAGATGCTGGAAAATCGAAGGTACACAAAAAAAAGCTGGAGAAACTCAGCGGGTCTATGGAACGAAGGAAATAGGCAACGTTTCGGGCCAAAACCCATCTGAGAAAGGATTTTGGCACAAAGCGTTGCCTATTTCCTTCGCTCCATAGATGCTGCTGCACCCGCTGAGTTTCTCCACCTTTTTTTTTGTGTACCAGTCTCTCTGTCTCTCCCCTCTCTCTCTCTCTCTCTGCCTTTCTCTCTTCACAGCCCGCGGCTCAACTCATGCACGCCCGCTCCAAACCCCCTTCACCTCTCTCCACCACCACTCCTTCCTCTATCCACCCCCTACTCTCCCCCCCTCTACTCTCCCCCTCCTCTCCCCCTCCTCTCCCACCCTTCCTCTCCCCCCTTCCTCTCCACCCTCCACCTCAAAACTTTTTTTTGTAACATTAAATGTTCTCTCTCTGCCCCCCCCCTCTAGATGCACCTGAGAGG
>JAXLNO010003546.1:0-62901 GCA_038087875.1 Malacoraja senta
GCTGAGCTTGTTCTGTTACCCTATTAACTTTCTAGTCTGTAAATTATATTAAGATCCTTGTAATAGCACATTTGCGCTGCATGCCATATGTGCCTGTCTCAGACAAATTATTGTAGTTGTGGAATTGCAACATCTAATTTTTCTCAGTAAGTTTTCCAGCAAAAGTTATGATTTTAAAATTGAATGGTATCCTGATCCAAACTAATCAGGTTTGAATTCGTAAAGACAGTGGCATTCAGCAAACCTGTTGAGGCTTCAGGTTGGCATAATATTGACAAGTACTCCTGTTCATAATATAATGTAAGATTTTTTACATCTATCTATTTATATATCCATTTGAGGGGAAAGATCTGACTGCAGTTTGTTAATTTACATTGGCAAGATGAAATATGTGTTTGCGTCTGAGTGGACAAACCAATAACCTTAGGAAGACACAAAGTGCTGGAATAACTCAGTGGGTCAGGCAGCATCTCTGGAGAACATGGATCACTGATGCTTCAGGTCAGGACCTCTGTTGAAAAAAGGTCCTGATCCATATTCTCCAGAGGTGCTACCTGACCCACTGAGTTACTACAGCATTTTGTCTTTTTTTGTGAATCAGCATCTGCAGTTCCTTGTGTCTTCAATAACCTTGAAAGTGAGAGCGCAGGCTACTCTCTTCTCCTTTGGACACTGTTAATCACAGTTCTGGCTTAGTTAGTGCTCTTCAGTACCATATCAACATGTGGAATGTGGATTTCTGAATAGCTTGGCACTTTGAAGGCATTTAAACGCTTTGGTAAGAATTTTGCAGCCTCTGTAGAACACCAGGTGAATGATTTTCAAAAGTCAATTACAATATAATGTATAAAATAGATTTTATGAATGGGGAAGATAAGCAGGGATGTATGAGGTAGTATTTGCATTGCTGTGAAAAGTTATGATTTAAAAATTGAATGGTATCCTACTCTTTGTCCTGCAGATCGCAGATCCATTATAGTGCTCTTGGCCTGAGGATTGGGAAAAGGGAGGGATTTTACTTGAAATATGTGAGAAACATATAAAGATAAAATCAATGAAAAACTTTCACAGCTTTTTGGACAGAGCTCTTGTATTTACTTTGCCAATGCAAACACATTACTTCATTGGTGCAGTATGCATTAATCTCTTTTAGGGGTGATTCAGTTAGCGCACTCATTTCCAGAAGCACATATTGAGTGATAAGTGAAGTACCAGTGCATGTATTATAATTGGAATTGCCACTAACAGTCTTTGTGCTGCTAAGCATGAACTGAAAATAAACCGAATTGTCAATACAAGAAAATTGGACCTTTTCCGAGTGCCGTCTATGGTTAAAATATTTGAATACTGATTGCATCTATGTTAATTACGGGCCCCAATAATTGATTGATTGAAAGATACATCATGGAAACAGGCCCATTGGCCCTGTGAGTCCGCGCCAAATATTGATTACCCATTCACACTAGTTCCATATTATCCCACTTTCACATCCACTCCTGCACAGGAGCAACAATTTACAGAGGTTAATTGACCTACAAACCCCCATGTCTTTGGGGTGTGGGAGGAAACGAGCATCCAGAGGCAACACATGATCAGAGGGAGAATGTGAAAACTCCACACAGGCAACACGCAAGCACAGGATTGAACCCGGGATTCTGGCGCTCTGTGCTGCTCTAATGTAATAATTTGATATTTGTACCAATAACTGCTCAACGTGGTATATATCTTAATATTTGAGGGATGTGAAGAGGAAATTTTTCCCATGATCCCATAATTCAAATTAATTAAATCATTTGCTTTATCACCTTTATGGTAACAGAACATTAAAGGTCTCTTTGCTAATTGCAACATTTATATGGTGTTCATTTTATTTTGCAGAATCTTTGCTTCATTTTACCTCAGTTTTTATACCAATTCTTCTGTGGATTTTCTCAGCAGGTTAGTATTGTCTGATCCGTTTATGGTGCAGATTGGTGGTGACACTGCCTGGCTAGCTGGTTTGTAAACTTGCCTTTGACCCTGTGGAAAGTGTTTGACTGCTGGGAGCCATGGTTCTCAATTGTAATGTCACTTCAAATTTCATCAATCTAGTAATAAATTAAATGCTTTACATCCACCCCCACCCTTATTCTTATGAAATGCAAACCTAAAACAGAGTTGACAATTTAGTTGACGATTTTTAATTTATTGCTTCAATTGGAGAATTTTATACTGAACTATATTTATTTTCTCTCTCCCTCCATCTCTTACTCAAGCCACTCTACGATGCAACTTATCTTACACTTTATAATATCAGCTTCACTTCTCTGCCAATCCTGTTGTATGGTCTGCTGGAACAGCATATAAACATTGAAATACTGAAAAAAGACCCATCCCTGTACAGGTTAGTAGCAATTATTTTTATTTATTGGTTTCATGGTAGTTTCCTGAAGCAGATTGCAAATTTAGCCCGCAAGTACCATGATGTAACATACACAGGGTAGCAAGGCTTGCGGCCAATAAACCTGTTCAGCTACTTGTGATAACCCTGTGGGGTTTTTTAAGCATGTTCTCTGTTTAGAATATTTTTCTTAAAAGGGTGTTGCCTCGGTATTTCCCTAACAATGACAACTTATTAAAAGATCTAGCTCTAAGTTTTTAATTTATTTTTATTAATCTGTTTTGACTCCAGTTGACAGCATTCCCTGAATATGAAAAGTCCTATCAGGTGATCCACTGATTCATTGTTGAGAAAATTGGCACAACCAAGGGGGAAAGAGGATAACTTGGTTCAGTACTTATGAAGAGGCTCGTCTTCTCTACCAAGAAAATTTGAATTGAGTTGATAGTGATCAGGAGATCCTGGAGTCAGTTGATATAAACACTAGGCATTTCTGAATTGGAAACTTCAAGCCTCAAAGAAAATAAGTAATTCTATGGACAATTGAAGGCTGAGTTCTAGAGATAAAAATAAACTAGAATATAATTTGAGTTTGAGTTTAGTTTGAGTTGTGTAGCATCAATGGAACAATCAATGCAAATGGGTAAAATTCAGTTGAACATGTTTATGCGCATGCCAATATGAATGTTAATTTGTTTAACCCCTGCTGACATCCAGCAGAAAATCTGTGACCTAAAATAAAAAAGCAGATTAAAATAAGAAAACAGGTGACCCAACAGTTCTGTGACAGCCAGGATACGCACAGATTCTTCAGTATGGTGAAAGCCATATTTATCCCACACACCCAAGCCCCCATCCAGTGAGTGACAAGCATGGATGGAGGCAGTCAACGCCACCTGGAAAAATACTTTGAAATCTTCCACAACTGCAACTTTGTCCTCGTGTAACACCTCAATAAATCCACAGGAAATGGCACCAACCGTTATTCGTGGCCTTTGTTAACTTTTCCGAACCCTTTGACTCTTTTTACCAGAGTGAATGAATCTTCCTATGGATCAGCCTCCCACAGAAATTTGTCTCCACCACGTTTTGTTTCATGATACCGTGCAACCCCTGATCCTACCTGCAATCCACAACAGATCCAGTCTCAGTACAAACTAGTATCGGGCAAACCCTGTTGTTGCCCTAACACTTGATTCAACCTTTCTCTTCAGTCATTTCCAAAGAGAAGGAAGAGCAAGTGAGTGTGTTTACTTGCTGTTGTTGTCACACTGATTCTCCTCCTCACTCTCTGGTATAAATGCCTACCTTTTAATGCCATTCTAAGTATTATTCCTGCCCCTGCTCTCACCAAGCCTATCCATACTTTGTCTTTGGGAGACTGGGTCACATTTGAGTTGTTTTTAAGAATTGCTTCCAGTTCAAGAAATTAATTTGTTCTGGATAGTTAACTATTTCTAACTGAGATTTGTGTAAGAACCATCTGAGAATAGCTTGAGAATGAACCACAAAACTGTTTTAAATGAAACATGAAAGGACTCTGAAGGATTTTTTGAGATTGTTTTAGAAAATTGTTGGATGGAACAATGCACATGAACAATAATTTTATTTATCATGGATACTTGTAGTGTTGTCAAAGAGTGTCACCACAAATTTGCAATATGTTTTTGACAATTACTGTTGTAAATTTAATTTGGAAATCAACTTGAGGTATTTCACATTTGTTATTGCTGTTTGTCCATATTCAGTGGCCTTTGTTGCCTTGATGTCTGATTTATTTTGCATCGCACTCCTAATATGTTGCCATAGATGATCTATCTGTTTATCCAATGGCATTTTTGTTAGCGGTTTTCCTTTTGTCTTGAGAAACAGGCCTGAATAAAGTTCACAGCCTGTACTTTTAAATTGGTTTTGTATTGATGGTCAAAAGCCAGATACTTAACACCACTTCAGTTGCTAGTGTTCAACAGTGCAAATACAAGTACAAATAAATGTATGCAATATACACCTTTACTATCAATATGTTAAGTAAACTTCTGAAGGAATCTGAAATCTTACTGTAGATGTTTCAAATGCATGACTTTTCTTTTATCTTTCGCAGGAACATTGCCAATAATGCATTGCTTCAGTGGAAACCTTTTCTTTATTGGACCATTCTCGGGCTTTTCAATGGACTGGTATTTTTCTTTGGAGCATATTTCCTTTACGATAATACATCATTGTTTTCAGGGAATGGGCAGGTCAGTATAGAAATATTTTCATTAGTGATAGTATAATTTTGTTTCCATTTTTGATCATTTAAACAATGTATACAATAAATATGAAGTGGTAATCTTGCTTTATGTAAATATTTGGAATTTTCAGTTATTAACAGTACTTAGGAATAAAAGGACTATATTTTAATTGGCCTTTCAGAACCATTTCCAAGTACTGTCATAAAATTGATTGCATTGAGCCATTTGTTGCTGTAGGCAGATTGCAGCACAGCTCATCCCATAAACGGAAAACACAAATAATTAGTTAATCTCTCGAGTTCATTTGATGTTATTCAGAATATTGGAAGTAGTCCAACCATTCTAAACGTTCAATGATCTTGTACTTTCTATTTGAATCACAGAAATAGATGAAGACTTCATTTGGTATTTCATCAAATGGTTGTGTTGATTCTTAGAAGTTTGGTCAATGTTCCGCAAATTGAATAATGACCGATGATCCTTAGTAAAATTTCATTCTTCACGATTTTAAAAACTGCTTCAGGCTCTGTGTAGACTACAGTGAAGGTGACAAGTGAGATGTTTGTGGCTCTGTATTTGTTTTGCCCTTGACCTCGCAAATGGTGTAACGGTGAGAATGTTCAGATTCTCACTGAGCAGTAGTGTGCCCTGGGGTGAAACTGAAAATGAATTTAGTTATAAGTTTACATTTCACATTCTGTGCTGTTTGTGAAACAAAAAGTTACGTTTGATGAATTTCCAACTTTATTTTCTTATCTGCAGTTGAAATTTGGAAAAGGTGCCTATTTTATTGCTGAAGGATAATGAATAGTTATTTAATCCCCATTGCAACTTGTATTGAAACTTTTTTTTGTCAACCCAACGTCCATTGGTCGTTGATGCCCCATCTAATAGTCCCATTTGCCTGCATTTGGCCCATATCCCTCTAAACCTTTCCTGCCCATGTCGAATTGTCTTTTAAATTGTGTTGTTCTACCTGCTGCAACTACCTCGTATGGAAGCTCATTCCTTGTACCCACCAACCTCTGAATGAAAAAGTTGCCCCTCTAATATATGAATCTAAGAAACTATTAAATGTTTCCATCTCACCTTAAATCTATGATTCCCCTATCCTGTGTAAAAGGATCTGTGCTCACTCTATCAATAGTCTCCTTTGCTCCAAGGAATAAAGTCTTAGGTTGCACATCCACACATAGATACATAGAAAATAGGTGCAGGAGTAGGCCATTCGGCCAATATGATCATGGCTGATCATCCAACTCAGTATCCCGTACCTGCCTTCTCTCCATACCCCCTGATCCCTTTAGCCACAAGGGCCACATCTAACTCCCTCTTAAATATAGCCAATGAACTGGCCTCAACTACCCTCTGTGGCAGAGAGTTCCAGAGATTCACCACTCTCTGTGTGAAAAAGTTTTTTCTCATCTCGGTCTTAAAGGATTTCCCCCTTATCCTTAAGCTGTGACCCCTTGTCCAGGACTTCCCCAACATCGGGAACAATCTTCCTGCATCTAGCCTGTCCAACCCCATAAGAATTTTGTAAGTTTCTATAAGATCCCCACTCAATCTCCTAAATTCTAGCGAGTATAAGCCGAGTCTATCCAGTCTTTCTTCATATGAAAGTCCTGACATCCCAGGAATCAGTCTGGTGAACCTTCTCTGCACTCCCTCTATGGCTATAATGTCCTTCCTCAGATTTGGAGACCAAAACTGTATGCAATACTCCAGGTGTGGTCTCACCAAGACCCTGTACAACTGCAGTAGAACCTCCCTGCTCCTATACTCAAATCCTTTTGCTATGAAAGCTAACATACCATTCGCTTTCTTCACTGCCTGCTGCACCTGCATGCCTACTTTCAATGACTGGTGTACCATGACACCCAGGTCTCGCTGCATCTCCCCTTTTCCTAATCGGACACCATTTAGATAATAGTCTGCTTTCCTGTTTTTGCCACCAAAGTGGATAACCTCACATTTATCCACATTATACTGCATCTGCCAAACATTTGCCCACTCACCCAGCCTATCCAAGTCACCTTGCAGTCTCCTAGCATCAGTCTCACAGCTAACACTGCCCCCCAGCTTAGTGTCATCCGCAAACTTGGAGATGTTGCCTTCAATTCCCTCATCCAGATCATTAATATAAATTGTAAATAGCTGGGGTCCCAGCACTGAGCCTTGCGGTACCCCACTAGTCACTGCCTGCCATTGTGAAAAGGACCCATTTACTCCTACTCTTTGCTTCCTGTTTGCCAGCCAGTTCTCTATCCACATCAATACTGAACCCCCAATACCGTGTGCTTTAAGTTTGTATATTAATCTCTTATGTGGGACCTTGTCGAAAGCCTTCTGAAAGTCCAGATACAACACATCCACTGGTTCTCCCCTATCCACTCTACTAGTTACATCCTCGAAAAATTCTATAAGATTCGTCAGACATGATTTACCTTTCGTAAATCCATGCTGACTTTGTCCAATGATTTCACCACTTTCCAAATGTGCTGCTATCCCATCTTTAATAACTGACTCTAGCAGTTTCCCCACTACCGATGTTAGACTAACTGGTCTGTAATTCCCCGTTTTCTCTCTCCCTCCCTTCTTAAAAAGTGGGGTTACGTTTGCTACCCTCCAATCCTCAGGAACTACTCCAGAATCTAAAGAGTTTTGAAAAATTATCACTAATGCATCCACTATTTCTGGAGCTACTTCCTTAAGTACTCTGGGATGCAGCCTATCTGGCCCTGGTGATTTATCGGCCTTTAATCCATTCAATTTACCCAACACCACTTCCCGACTAACCTGGATTTCACTCAGTTCCTCCATCTCCTTTGACCCACGGTCCCCTGCTATTTCCGGCAGATTATTTATGTCTTCCTTAGTGAAGACGGAACCAAAGTAGTTATTCAATTGGTCCGCCATATCCTTGTTCCCCATGATCAATTCACCTGTTTCTGACTGCAAGGGACCTACATTTGTTTTAACTAATCTCTTTCTCTTCACATATCTATAAAATCTTTTGCAGTCAGTTTTTATGTTCCCTGCCAGTTTTCTTTCATAATCTATTTTCCCTTTCCTAATTAAGCCCTTTGTCCTCCTCTGCTGGTCTCTGAATTTCTCCCAGTCCTCTGGTATGCTGCTTTTTCTGGCTAATTTGTACGCATCATCTTTTGCTTTGATACTATCCCTGATTTCCCTTGTTATCCACGGATCCACTACCTTCCCTGATTTATTCTTTTGCCAAACTGGGATGAACAATTTTTGTAGTTCATCCATGCAGTCTTTAAATGCCTTCCATTGCATATCCACCGTCAACCCTTTTAGAACTAATTGCCAGTCAATCTTGGCCAATTCACGTCTCATACCCTCAAAGACCTTTTTTTAAGTTCAGAACCATTGTTTCTGAATTAACAATGTCACTCTCCATCCTAATGAAGAACTCAACCATATTATGGTCACTCTTGCCCAAGGGACCACGCACAACAAGACTGCTAACTAACCCTTCCTCATTACTCAATACCCAGTCTAGAATAGCCTGCTCTCTCGTTGGTTCTACTACATGTTGGTTTAGAAAACTATCCCGCATACATTCCAAGAAATACTCTTCCTCAGCACCCCTGCCAATTTGATTCACCCAATCTATATGTAGATTGAAGTCACCCATTATAACTGTTTTGCCTTTGTTGCACGCATTTCTAATTTCCTGTTTGATGCCATCCCCAACTTCACTACTACTGTTAGGTGGCCTGTACACAACACCCACCAGCGTTTTCTGCCCCTTAGTGTTTCGCAGCTCTACCCATACCGATTCCACATCCTCCAAGCTAATGTCCTTCCTTTCCACTGCGTTAATCTCCTCTCTAACCAGCAACGCTACCCCACCTCCTTTTCCTTTCTCTCTATCCCTCCTGAATATTGAATATCCCTGGATGTTCAGCTCCCAGCCTTGGTCACCCTGGAGCCATGTCTCCGTGATCCCAACTATATCATAATCATTAATAGCTATCTGCACGTTCAACTCATCCACCTTATTACGAATGCTCCTTGCATTGAGACACAAAGCCTTCAGGCTTGTTTTTACAACGCTCTTACCCCTTTTACAATTATGTTGAAAAGTGGCCCTTTTTGATTTTTGCCCAGGATTTGTCTGCCTGCCACTTTTACTTTTCACCTTGCTACCTATTGCTTCCGCCCGCATTTTACACCCCTCTGTTTCTCTGCTCACCCATTTAAAAACCCCACCACCTCTTATTCTCTGTTTATTATTGTTTTCTTCTTTCTCCCCTACATGTTGGGTCTGAGTGCTTCCCTTCTCTGCCTCCTGCCTCACACACTGTCTACTAGCTTTCTCTATTTGAGTCCCTCCCCCCAACCGTTCTAATTTAAAGTCTCCCCAGTAGCCTTTGCAAATCTCCCCGCCAGGATATTGGTCCCCCTCAGGTTCAAGTGCAACCCATCCTTTTTGTACAGGTCGCACCTTCCACAAAAGAGGTCCCAATGATCCAGAAATTTGAATCCCTGCCCTCTGCACCAGTCCTTCAGCCACGCATTTATCCTCCACCTCGCTCTATTCCTACTCTCACTGTCGCGTGGCACAGGCAGTAATCCCGAGATTGTTACCTTTGCTGTCCTTCTCTTTAACTCCCCTCCTAACTCCCTAAATTCTCCTTTCAGGACCTCTTCTCTTTTTTTACCTATGTCATTGGTACCTATATGTACCACGACCTCAGGCTCCTCTCCCTCCCCTTTCAGGATATCTTGGACACGTTGAGACACATCACAGACCCTGGCACCAGGGAGGCAAACTACCATCCGGGTCTCCCGACTGCATCCACAGAATCGCCTGTCTGACCCCCTAACTATAGAGTCCTCTATTACTAATGCCCTCCTCTTCTTTTCCTTACCCTTCTGAGCAACAGAAGGCCCGGCCGCTGTCGCTACCCCCAGGTAGGCTGTCCCCCCCAACAGTACTCAAACAGGAGTACTTATTGTCAAGGTGTACAGCCACCGGGGTACTCTCTAGTCCCTGCCTGTGCCCCTTGCCTCTCCCAACCGTGACCCACTTGCCTGCCTCCTGTGGTCTTGGAGTGACCACCTCCCTGTAACTCCTCTCAATGACTTCCTCGCTCTCCCTGACCAGACGGAGGTCATCGAGCTGCTGCTCCAGGTTCCTAATACGGTCCCTTAGGAGCCCCATCTTGATGCACCTGGCGCAGATGTGGACGTCTGTAAGGCTGTCAGATTCCTTGATCTCCCTAAACCTCTGGATCAGGCTATTGAGCCCTATAGCTCAGGCTATTGAGTCCCAGCATCATTCTTGTATATCTTCACTGCACTCTTTTCGGTTTAATTATATCCTTACTATAGCCGAGTGACCAAAACTGAGCACAATGCTCCAAATGTGGCCTCACCAGCATGTTCTACAATTGCAACATAATGTTTCGACTTCTATACCTAACATAAACAATTGCTATCTTTGGTATTACCCAGCAACTGCAGTTTTTTTATTACATTCTATACTCAATACCCTGACTGATGAAGGCCAATCTATCAAAAGCCTTCTTTACCACCCTGTGTATCTGTGAAAGCACTAGCAACAATGAGTACTATATTATTTTCTAGACCATAGCCAACAATAAAATGAGTTTTTTCTGAAATTATTATCATTAGTCTTTTTAATTTGGGTTTTAAAACAATTAAATGTTGGCTGCATTCTTATGTGGTCTTGTATTTGATTTTGTGTTATCTATTACAGGTTTATGGGAACTGGACTTTTGGAACAATTGTCTTTACGGTTTTGGTATTTACAGTTAATTTCAAGGTCTGTGCTTTTTATAATTATCTTGCATTTGTGAAAATCACTCTTCAAACTTCCTTGCACAGTGTCCCAGCATAATTTTATTCCTGATTTATCGAGTTAAGTGATGCCCTAAGATCATGAACAAGCTTCATAACCCTTGGAACCAGTGCACAATTATCAGATTGTGGCTGATCTGTGGCCATATACATTGGCCCATATTGATAATACTCTCAGATACATCTTCCATTTTGTGTTGCTTGTGGAAGAGTCATTTAATATTACCCCTGAAACAACAAGCTCAAAATATTAGCCTGAGATTCAATGAGAAAAAATAACTTTCTTCATCCAATGTTCCCTTCAATATTTCAAAAACTTCAATGAAATCACCCATCGTGTAAATTACAGCAAATAAAACAATACTTTTTGTAATTGCTCCTTATAATTGAACCCTGATCTTTTATGATAATTATGATAATTGATCAGTTGTCAAACCAGGGTGAGATGCATCCTGTCAAAATACTTTGTATTACGCATGTGTAGAAGTTCAAGAGAATCCTTTTGGTCATGCCAAATCTTCTCAAATGCCTAAGAAAGTAATACAATGATGCACTTTCCTGATCACTGCATCAGGGTAAATGGACCAGGTTAAGTTGCCGGTGATATGGATGCCAAGGAACTTGAAGTTGAGCTGGCGTCGTACTTGCCAAACACTCATGGGTGTGCAAGGAATTGAGCATAAAGCCCTGAAGAGCAGCAGTGTTGAGGGTAAAGGTGAAGGAAATGTTATAACTAATTCTAATTGACTGATGTCTGCCGGTCAGGAAGCCCAGCAGCCAATTGAAGATGAGGGCTCCAAGACCAAGATCCAGAGGTTTAGGGATGAGTTTATTCGGCGTTGAAGGCTAAGCTGATATCATGACTTCGGTGTTCTTATTGTACGGGTATTAAGAGCTCAATGTGGTGCAAGAGAGATATTCTTCCAATCCATTTTCCAAGGTGTCTGGGCACAGATGTGGGCCATTATCTATCTTTCAAAGCACTTATGGATAATGTTAAAGGACAGGGCGGTGGTCATTGAGAGATATCACTCTATTTTTCTTGTGGACTGTAATGACAGTGGTTTCTTTGAAGCAAATAAAAACACCAGACTATCAAAATGAGAGGGGGTGATATTCAAAAGTTCTTATTTTTTCCCTTTTGAACATACAGATGTTGTTTTGCATTTTTTAATTTTTCCCAATATTATCTTTAGTTGAAACACAATTTTCCAGGATTTTTGCTGCAAAATGCTAAAGGAAAGTCATGCCTGTATGCATCAGTGTTATTTGGTGGATAATGTATTTTTCATATTTTGTCTTACTGTATTTTCAGCTGGTATTGGACACACGATACTGGACATGGGCCAACCACTTTGTAATATGGGGCTCTTTAGCCTTTTTTGTCATTTTCTCTTTCTTTTGGGGTGGCATTATATGGTAAGTAGATAAGGATATTTGCAATCCCATTAAAGTTGCATCTTGCTAAAGTTGTTGGTGTATTTACCAAATGCACCATTTTTGGCCATGTAGTGATTTGAAGAAAACATGCAAATTTGAACTGTTAATTGCTATTTTTGTTCCATATTTTCAACAATAATAGAATTCCATTCTTTTTAACAAAACATACTGGAAATCTGAAATTAAAAACAGAACAGGAAATTGTGTAAACACCCAGCAGGCCAGTTAGCATTTATGGACAGGGGGGCAGAGTAGGGAGGCGAACGAGAGGAGAAAACAATATTTTCCAATTTTTTTGTAAATGCAATTTGCTATCATGGGTTGCAGTTGGCTCAATGGTAGTGAATTGGTGAATGTCATCTAAAAGAATGCAATGAATCCCTGATCTAGCAGGATATTTATGAATTATGACAGAGAAATATACAGAATGAAAGCAGTGTTGCAATTCCAAATTTAGATCTTACAATTACTCACTATCAAATATGAAATATTGCATAGGGAGTCCATGAAGTGCTCATGAGTTATGAAAGGATGTCAGTTTGTTCAGAAAATTCAAAATGGTGTTCAAGAATTTAATCATGTGAGCTTCATCTTAGAACATATTTACTTCATTTTATTTCCTTCAAAGTATTTAATTGCTATGCAACGTGTGTGTTATCTTATGATATAATTTTTCATCTTGGAGTATCTGTGTACTGCTAAGTTCACACGCACCAATTATATTTTAAAAGGGAGACACTAGCAACTGCAGCTGCTGGTATCTTGCATAGAGAGCAAAGTGTTTGCGTAAGGCAGCATCTTTGGCCTGTCCATACCCTCCAGGGATACTGCCTAACCCACGGAGTTACTCCCACACTTTTTATATTTTAAAAGGATTTTGTCTTTGACAATCTCTGTCAGGAACATTATTTTGTGTAAGAGCATTTGTGTAGAAATCAACTTTGTACCAATCTGGAGAAATGGCTAGAATACTTTCATTAATGCAGTGCTCCATCTACAATCTTGTGGCTGAACAGGACAGTTCACAGATTGTTGTTTGAATGTGGATTTCAAGAATATTTCTTGCTAAACCGTTTAGACTTTCTTATTATCACTATATCAACTTTGGCACATGATTTGTGTTATACTTTAGTATAACACATATGGCCTGAAAACACTAAACTTAATTGTTTTAATTTCTTTTTGACAGGCCTTTCCTGCAACAACAGAGAATGCACTTTGTGTTTGCACAAATGCTGACTTCCATTTCAGTATGGCTGACTATAATTTTATTAATAATTGTTAGCTTGGTGCCTGATATTGTGGTAAAACTCTTGAGCAGACCAGTGGGCAGAAGACAGCTGCAGGTAAGTGTCAAGCCCTCAGAATGTGACGGACTGATCTACTTGTATTTGACTTTTTTTTAATTCACAGTGGCTATTGGAGAACTCTTGTGCAAATGGTAGATTAGACACAGCTAATATAGGAGTAGCTGTCATAATACCCAAAACCTGAAGATACTTATAGTTGCTTTTGCAACAAGAAGTGATAGTTTACTTTACACTCATTAGTTCTGCTAGAAATTTAAACTTTCTAACGCATTTAATAAGCAGTAAGGATGGAATTTAACGATGGGAATTGGTCGTGTTCCTTTGGTCGTGTGGCTGATGGCTCTTAACATTTTTGCTGGTGATATTCATTATTGAAGAAAAAATGTTTTTAGCAATGTAATATGGTTCTTCACTCAGTATAATTTCTTAAAGTGCAAGAAATTTGTGTCTTAATCATAGATTTTCTTTCTGTGAACCATTGCAAAGCATTAGTTGTTCTCTTAACCACAATGGTTTCCTAAAAACTCAAGTGTTTTATTTAACTTTCACATAAGATTCTCTCAAAATCTGGAAAAGCTGTGTTTCATTGACCAAATGCGGTTTTCCTACCTACAGATTTTTCTCTTAATTCTCTAATTAAAATACAGGAATATTTTGTGGATTCTTGAAGCAGATTTGCTACATTTCCTACATTGAAATGTGTCCCTTCTGGAATAATGATATAAGGTAACCTGCTGAATAAGACAGCAGCAAAATAAATTACTTTTTTCCTACTCGTAAACTCTATTGAAACTAAGCCGAGCAAACTTGCAGTTATGTATACATTTTGTGCATAGGTTTTGATGTTTTGGAGCATTAAAATCTAGCTTCTAACAGTTGGAAAGACTATTTTCTGTTCTTGGAATTTAAAAACCATGAACTGAACTCTTACGACTTGGGTATAAAATGATTTTCTCGTATTTCATTTAATGTTTACTAGAGCACCCAGGGTAGTTGAGCCTTATTCACCATAGCTCAGCTTGTTCTGTACAGACTTAAAGAACGGGATTTGTTGGTAGAAAGTCGTAGCTTTTCTTAATGTGAAGGTAAGCTAAACAAGTGGAAAATTTAAAAGACAAAAATTAGCAAATGGGGTATTTGTATCTGACAATTTAAGATGGGAAATGTTTGGGTATATGTCCAAACTAAACTTAACTAGTCTTACAGAGTCAGTGTAAACAACATAGAAATTGGGCCCATGACCATGCTGACCCAGAAGCCTTTCATTGCTAATTCCATTTGCCCTCATTAGTCCTTGCACCCCTGTACCCCTTTCCTATCAAAGTACCTGCCCAAATGCCTCTTATTTGTATCTGCCTTTACCACTTCCTCTGGCAACTTGTTTCATATAGCTGCCAACTTCTACATGGAAAAACTTGTCCCTCGGTTCTGCTTTAAATTTTAACTATTAATCTTGAAAGAAGAAACATTAATGTCTAAACACTATTAAAATACGTGTTCACTTGCTGAGAGGTGGATTTATAGAGTCCAGACAAGGAAATGGTGCAGTCATTTTCATGAATATATTAGAATGACTCTTTTTTTAAAGTTCATAGGCCATTTTATTCTTGCCTTGCCAGTATTGTTTTGCACGGCCATGCAAAGTGATCTGAATGCAACTAGATGCTAAGTTACACTGAGATTTGCAGGGCAGCAACTTGAAAGTACTTAGAAAGGTGAGCTGTATCAGTGGGCAGAGTAGCAGTCGCCATTTGGATCCACGGCATTACATCAGAACTGGAAAATGAGAAGACAAATGGATTTTAAGTTGCAGAAAGGGTGGAGAGAACAAGGTTGTCTGTGATAGGATGCAGACCATGGTTATCATGGTACCAATTACTATAACAGTTTCCAGTTACAGATAGAAATTTAAAAAGTGAATCAAAGTACATCCAGGAGAGAGCACATTTAGTGTTCAGATTGGAGCATTACAGTCTAACTTCAAAGAGTTAGAAAGACTGTTCTCTGCACTGTGATTTGAAGATATAGAATGAATCCAATGATGAGTCCTATTGGCAATATACACAGGTGAAAGATGACTTGCCATTCCTTGATCTTGCATGGGGCTTCATTGGAGTAAGGGGTGCCACAGATAGAGATCAGATTTGGATTGGGATGTAGAATTTTAAGTGATAAGAGGCTGAATAGTTAATAATCCTTGTGGACTGAAAGGAAGTCTTCTGTAAAGTGGCTATCCAATCTACATTTCATTTCTCTAATGTCGAGAAAACCATGTTATGAGCAGCTATCTAATTTGGAAGGAGTCATGTGAATTGCTTCAGCTTGAAAGACTTGGTGGGTCCCTGGGTGGTGGGAAGGGAAGAGATAAAAGAGCAGTGTTGCATTTCTTACAGTTGCATGGTAAATTGCTTGTAAAGGAGAATAGTGCAGATGGAGAAATTGAGTCATCAAGATAATACTGAAACGGCAGGGATAAGGAAAATGCTGGTAGAATTCTGTTATAGGTAACAACTCTATTCTGTTTTGAGCTGCAATGAAGAATGAAATTATTAATTGACAGATAAATTGTTTTCATTTTTAATCTGCAATTTTATTGGTATTTCATCAATGTGTCATGTGATTTGATGTACCTATCTAAAATATTTGATGGTTTACAAAGGATCTGTTTGCATGTGCACTGGATTGTCGTCAAATCTGAGCTCATATTCCATTAATCCTATAAATGAGCTCTTGGAGGAACAAACTAGAGATCGTAAATTTATATGACGATAGACATTGACTCGTTAAATACAAAAGTTTGCACAGCACTTGAATAATGTTTCAGATTCTTCAGTTAAGTAGCAGTAATAACTATTAAATCTAGATGAGGCAGACTTAATTATTGGAATGTAATCAAGTTTCCCTGAGGATACACTAATAATATATCTGCCCCCAAGGATGCAGTATTTTCAGTAGCTAGCATGGCATAATTGGACTTAATTACAAAATTCTCCATCAAATAGCGCACTATATTTAAAGAACCAGAAAAATGTAAGAAAAATCACCAACCTTTCCAAAGTGAGAATATTTTCAAGCAATGTAATATTTTAAATGCTAAACTTAAGATGGCAATTAACGTTGCAGTTATTCACAATATTTTCAATTGCATCTGAATGGCGATGATCAGAAGAATCTGTGCTGTATTAAGTTTTGTGGTGCATGACTGCTCAAAGCAGTGTTGATTTGTGGGATTCTCTTGATTTCTTGCAATTCCTTCTCTCTTTAAAATCTTTTAACATGCCTGCCTGAAATATTTCTGATAATCCCCATTTGGGTCTCTTCTTTTTCCCCCCTCCTTTCTCACTCTGAACCAGGCAAGACATCACTTGCCTTCTTCCAGACAGTCTACAGTCTTTATGCTCTCCCAAACCTCCAGCAACCAGAGTTTCTCTTGGAATGATTGAGGTGATCTCTCTTCCTTTCCATGTATAACGTGTATTTCTTTTTTGCCTGTCATGCAGTGGATTTTTCCACCTTTTATTTTGAAAGATTTTGTGTGCATGTTTACTTATTTAAATGCACCTTTCTGACATAACACTGGTCTTACATGTGTATAAAATTGTGAAAAGCTATATCTATATTTTATTGTGAAATCTTGTACTAGACAATTTATGTAATCGTGGGTGATGATGCTTTTAAACTAAGACTGCTTATATATTTTAATTTTAATTGGGAGCCAATATATCTATTCTTTATTGCCTGGTGGCAGTCCAGTAGTTTTCAGTGTCACTGGATCTGCAAGCAGTAATCAAACCATTGGAAGTAGATTTCTGCCATTTATAGTGTAATATCTGCTGACGGAAAACATGAAAATAAAGACTTAACAGCACAATAAGTAACTATTGAAGTAATCGGTATAACGGGATTAAATGATCTCGTAAATTGTTACCACGGTTCTCATTCTGTTTTTTCTGAAAACGCCAAGTGGACTCAACATGGTAGCACGTTAAAACTAGCAATGATACCAGTTAATGACCTTTTCAGGGAAGTCATATACTTTTCATCATGCAAAAGTGTACCTTGCATGTGGGAAGAATAGCTAATAACAATGTTGTACATAGCAAATGGCAGGTTATTAAAACTGGGTCGTCTATTTTATTTTGATGCCCCAAAAAGTGTGAGAGTGTAATTTAAGTAGTATCATGGTTGGTTCTGTTCATTTCCCATTTCATATGCATTTTAAAAGCATGTTCAATGTTGGTTTTTATCTACATGCCTTGACGTTGTATGTGCTTGGCTATTTGCTTTGTCGTTCCTGCCTCACACTAGCAGTGTATTTAATTTTTTGAGGAGTTTCCAGTTCAGGAGAGTACCTACGTTGCTTTGATTCCTAATTCTATTGGTTTTCAGATTGCTCGATGCCATCAACATGGCAGAAGCTGGCTACTAATCAAATTCAAGCCACTTTTTCATTCGGATTTTCAGATAATATCAGTAGTTGGCACATACTAGCTATCGCGAATCAGCCAAGCTGTGCTGTAACAAATGTGGAACCCTGAGCTTGGAGACCAAAGTGTTAGCTAATGTCTAGATATAAAATATTATACTTGTAGCTGATAAACAACTGCTTCTGTCACTCCAAACAGTGATAGTATAGTATAGATGGTATAGCCTGTGTCTATGTCATCATCAGAAGGATGGTGACATTGCTTTAAAATTCTTTGTTATATTGAGTACTTTGCCAACCAGGTTGTGGAGAGCTCTTGTTCTCCATGCATGATTGTTAATAATAAATAGTGCCTATAGCATCGCAACTAACTACATCCATTGTGGATCGTGATTCTGAGTTGGCGGATTGTTAATCCAACTTGCTCTAGCTAACTCAGCCACAAGAATAATAAGCAAACGTAGGCCAGGTTCTCGCTCAGCTCCACTTTCCTCCATGTTCTCTGTAACTTTCAGCTCACCTGCAGTCCAACAATTGGCTTGTCTATGCACTGCTGCATCCTCTACAGTGTTGAAATGGAAAATTTGAGAGATTCATGATCTGAGAAAATAAATTCTGCTGTTTATATGTGCACTCACAAGTAGAAACATTTCAGCAAAAAAAAACCCTGTCAGATCAAAACAGTAACATATACTCACTAAGGTAGCCCAAATTCTATTCTGTTGACTGCATGAAAGATTTCCCCATTTTAATTAAATGAACATTTGTAAAGCCAAAATTGATCCTGAGGCCACCAAATGATTAATGTTTTAGCACCATTGACATCCTAAAGATGATTCCTAATTAAGGTTACCAGGTGGAGCTTCTGCCCTCTTGAGGTAGACCCACAGCAACTGCTGTTGCAGGACTCTACTATCAAATGGAGCTCAGGGCCTGGCAGACATTGACGCAGAGACAACAACCTGGCTGCTCAACACCCGGCTTGAGATCTAACTATTCCTTTGGTTTATGTTTCATTCGCAAGAAGAAGAGACCATCAAAGTGCTATCCAGGAGTGAACATGTTTTCTTGTGATTTGGTTAGAGATTAGGCACATTACATCTGCACAGATTTTTAGTTAGCTTGGTTGGACACTTTGAAAACTCTTAGTCAATTTTATTTGTGCGGGTCACCACTTAAAAATTGATCATGTCTTTATTGAGTCAGTAAGCAAGAGCAGCACATGGATTTTATTTTAAAATATTTGTGCTGGCAAAAATTTAATGAAATGTCAATGTATTTTCTCCATTTAAATGATTAATTGAGGTCATGTCAATTTATCTGCTACAGTTAGTTATTATGCTGACTATAGCCAAGCAAGGGAGAATTCCAGTGAAAATCCCACAAAGTATAAACTAAGTGCCTAAATTTTAATTTGAAAAGATTGACTAAGAATTAGTAAATTATTTGGTGTTTGCCCACAGGAGAGTTCAATAACATCATGGTAATTATATCATTGACCAAATAATAGATTGTGCTGTGGTTGTAATGTACTCAAAAATCATAATGATGTTAATGCAGATTTAGCACAAGGTTTTTGTAAACCAGCTAACCATTGGATCAAAGATTGCAGTTGTAAATGTCACTGGTAGGCAAATTAACACCATGATCACTTTGTTGAAAGGGAAGTTTTAGCAATTATATTATTAAATGACTGAGAAGGTTTGAGAGGCAATTGGCCTGCTTCTCATAATTCACACACCCATGCCTGCATTGGAAGACCCTGTGCAAATCTATCACTATTTTTCCCTTTAAACTAAAATGCATTGTTTTGAACAGTTTCCAAGCTAATCTAGCTAGCGAACTTCAGTGAATCTAGCGTATTTATGGCACAGACCTTGATACCAGAAGGGCTTCAGCTGCTGCCCAAGTTAATGGTAGGGTTTTAATAATACAGTGCCCTCGAAAGACCCATCATTTATTTATTTGCCTCTGTACTCCACAATTTGAGATTTGTAATAGAAAAAAGCACATGGTTAAAGTGCACATTGTCAGATTTTAATAAAGGCCATTTTTACACATTTTGGTTTCACCATGTAGAAATTACAGCAGTGTTTATGTTTGGGGATTTTTCTTTATTATAGCAAGAATTCTTCTGTCGTCAGCTGTGGATGTATTCCTTGGCCTGCCAGTCCCTTTGTGATTAGTAAGCTCACCAGTGCTCTCTTTCTTCTTAATGATGTTCCAAACAGTTGATTTTGGTAAGCCTAAGGTTTGGCTGATGTCTCTAACAGTTTTATTCTTGTTTCTCAGTCTCATAAATGGCTTCTTTGGCTTTCATTGGCACAACTTTGGTCCTCATGTTGATAAACAGCAATAAAAGTTTCCAAAGGTGATGGAAAGACTAGAGGAAATATTAGGTGCTGAGAGCTCTCTTATACCTGCATTAAGGAGGCAATTAAACACACCTTAGCAATTGCAAATGCCTGTGAAGCCATGTGTCCCAAACATTATGGTGCCCTGAAATGGGGGGACTATGTATAAATACAGCTGTAATTTCTACATGGTGAAACCAAAATGTATAAAAATGGCCTTTAATAAAATCTGACAATGTGCACTTTAACTACATGTGATTTTTTTCTAATACAAATCTCAAATTGTGGAGTACAGAGGCAAATAAATAAATGATGGGTCTTTGTCCCAAACATTATGGAGGGCACTGTATGTCTGAATGTTTTTGCTTCAAACAAAATGAAACAAGACTCAAGATAGGGATACTGGTCAGTGAAGTCTGATGTTTGTGGTCCTCGATTATGCCTTTGTAGTTGTACAGTTTGATGGCTAACCATCCAATGTCAACAGTGTTCCCTTGAGTGAGATTTGGAAAGGGTGAGTGGCTAGAAAGAAGGCTTTTAACTGTTAACTTTTAACTTTTAAGTCCGAAGAAGGGTCTCGACCTGAAACATCACCCATTCCTTCTCTCCAGAGATACTGCCTGTCCTGCTGAGTTACTCCAGCATTTTGTGTCTAGGCTTTTAACTGTGCTCTGTTCAAAAGGAGCTGAAGTGATGGATTGGTAAACCCGTAGTACCTTTTAGACATTCGCGAAGCTATTATTGTGTTATAATCAATTTGATTCATTTTCTCTTATGCTGCTAGAAACATCTTAATGCAAATTAATTTTTGAGGTGAAGTATCTACTCCACTCAGTTTTTTCCATTTTAGCTCAGGTGTTTGTGGCAGCTATTCAGATTTTTATTGTAAACTTAAGACTGAAAACACCCTTTCTGTAGTGATGTAAACTCCTAGATAACTATTACCAACACAATCTGTGCTATAGAAGTTTTCTAAGTGTTTAACCTCGTTGTTACAGAGATATTTGGTCTATAACAAGGCTGCTGATTCAGTTACGACCCCCAGATCCCCTGTTGAACCACTTCTTGCAAGATCTTTCTCAATTGAATCATGATTGGCATGGACAGGTACTGGTATTTTAATAGTTATCTCCTAGTTTGATCTTTAATTTGGATTAGTTTGATTTTCATTTAAGTAGGTTGATTAATGGTTTTAATAATATCAAGAATAATGTGTGCAATCTATCAACCCGCATCTCTAGGTACAGATGAATAAACAGCCACTGGGCTTCAGTTTTCAGAGTTGTGCAAAGTTTTTTATTTGCTGTTGGTGTGGGGCTTGTTACTCATGCATTATCCATGACTATGGCTTCAGCTCAGTCTGTTGCATGCAAAACTGCTTTGGTGAATGCCAGGTGTGCTATAAAGAGATGCACGATAATCCAGCACGGAGTATTGTTGAGCAAGCATCATGTGCATGTCATTTGTTGTCCTCCATTTATGTGATATCCTATTTCTGTTTCTGTGGTGTATTCTGAACTAGATGCATTAATATGATATTTAATATTTGAGAAAATATACAGTAATGAACTTGAAATGTAAAATGAGTGGGACCTAGGTTGTTTCTGGGTGCATTAACTTTGGTTATTGGGGAGGGAGGGGGGGGATGTTGAGGAACTAGTAAAGTCCTTGTACAAAATTAACCTTTTTTTTCCTTCATCGCGCTATGCCTTGAATCAATGAAACTGGTTTGCTATCGAGCTCCATCATGTGAGTCCCCTGTAATCTGTATGATTAGAAAGCACACACTCATGTAGTTGGAATTGACTTTGTCCAATAATTTGCCATCAATTCTGTTGATGGTAACACAGTAACTGTAGATCAGGGTACCTTTTACCCGGATAAAATAATAAATGCTTAAATGTCCATTGAGGAACCATGTGCTGAGTATGGTCCACAATCTGATTCAAAATGAAACAAAACACTGGAAATGCATATCGAGTCATGCAGCATCTGTGGAGAGAGAAACAGTTAATATCATGTCAGATCTGAGTACTTCCTGGATCTTCTGTTTTTATATCAGACTTCCAACATCTGCAGCACTGCCTTTGGTTTCTAATCTAAACTGTATACTGTTAATGCAGGCAATGCAATTTTTTAAAATCTCATTCTGATGTGGTCAGCCAACTTAAAATCAGCTAGGCTTCCACCCAACGATGCATCTTCTGGCTCAATATTCCAATAAGGTTCTGAGAAAGCACCACATCATTAGAAGGTCAACCTTTTGGGAGAAAATTCAATTTCAAGTGAATGTTGAAAACAGACTTCATTATTTCTATTCACTTTGAAAGCTTTAAACCGAATATTTCTCAACCAATACCATCCAAATATTTTTTTTAATCTTTAAAAATAATGTGGATTTCTTTGTGCACAAATTGATTGGCTCCTTCCCCAACATTTATTTGCTAATTCAACATTGAAGTAGTCAATATTTTTGAAATGTAATAAGGCTTTTTCTGCTTTATTCTTTCAAAAGAGAAAATGCAAATTGTAATTATCTGTAATTTCAGTAAACTGACTTTTGATCAAAATGGTTTTTTCCCACCTGGATCACATAATTATATTTTCTATTAAATGATATTGCCTGAAGTAGCTTGCTCAAAACTCTCCATCTTGTTATTGGTCCCTGGTGCCCTCTTTGATTCATGGGAATGCCACTGTTCTATGTTTTACCCATGTCATGTTAATTCCAACAGAGCTTTATTTCAAACGTCTGATGTTAGTCAGACAGGATCTACCCTTTTTTAATCTGCTGGCTGTCATTTCAAATTATTTGGGCAGGAATATCCTGACTCGAAGGAACCATGATGCAGCCAAGGAATAACTTTTGAAAGTGTTCTGGTTACGATTGCTTTATTTTCACCAAGGAGCGATACAATGCCCTCCATAATGTTTGGGACAAAGACCCATCATTTATTTATTTTGCCTTTGTACTCCACAATTTGAGATTTGTAATAGAAAAAAAATCACATGTAGTTTAAGTGCACATTGTCAGATTTTGATAAAGGCCATTTTTATACATTTTGGTTTCACTATGTAGAAATGACAGCAGTGTTTATACATAGTCCCCCTGTGAATGGTAGGCCTCTGGGTAGTGTTGTAGAGCAGAGGGATCTACGAGTGCAGGTGCATGGTTCCTTCATGGTCAAGTTGCAGATAGATAAGGTGGTCAAAATGGCTTTTGGCACATTGACCTTCATTAGTCAGATTATAGAGTATAGAAGTTGGGAGGTCATGTTGCAGTTGTATAAGACATTGGTGAGACCACATTTAGAATATTGTGTTCAGTTCTGGGCACCATGGTATAGAAAAGATATTGTCAAGCTTGAAAGGGTTCAGAGAAGATTTACAAGGATGTTGCCAGGACTAGAGGGTGTGAGCTATAGGGAGAGGTTGAGTAGGCTGGGTCTCTATTCCTTCGAGTGCAGGAGGATGAGGGGTGATCTTATAGAGGTGTACAAAATCATGAGAGGAATAGATCGGGTAGATGCACAGTGTCTCTTGGGGAATTGTAGGGGAATTGAGGACATTGGTTCGAGGTGAAGGGGAAAAGATTTAATAGCAATCCGAGGGGTAACCTTTTCACTCAAAGGGTGGTGGGTGTATGGAACATGCTGCCAGATGAGGTAGTTGAGGCTGGGACAATCCCAACGTTTAAGAAACAGTTAGGCAGGTACATGGATAGGGCAGGTTTGGAGGGATATGGACCAAGCGCAGGCAGGTGGGACTAGTGTAGCTGGGACATGTTGGCCGGCGTGGACAAGTTGGGCTAAAGGGCCTGTTTCCACACTGTATCACTCTGTGACTATCACCAAACGATATGGGATAAGCCATTTAGGACTGGGATGAGGGGAAATTTCTTCACCAGAGAATGTCAAACCTGTAGAATTGTCGACTACAGAAATCAGATTATTAGTTGCATAATACTTCCTGCATATATTTAAAGAAATCAGAGATTATGGGAAGAAAGTAAGTACAGATCACTGATTTTTTAATGGTCTAACAAGTCCAGTCAAACATTGTCAAATGCACAGGTACAATGAAGCACAGATACATTGGAAATCTTGCTTTCAGTCGCATCACAGGCATATAGATTCAAACAAACACAAAACGATACATAAATTATACAGAAATTGCATATCAAATTCTAAAAGAAAAAAATGCATAAAAAGTAAGGCATTAGCAGAAAAACATAATTACAAAAAAAAAGTTTCATGACAGTGAATGAGGTGGGCCGAAGTGTTGCATCGCTGAGGTAGGATTTGGGTTGTGCAGGTTGGAACAAAAACCTGACAAATGTAGGAAAGTAGCTGTTCCTGAACCAGGTGGTGTGGTACTTCAGGCTGAGCAGTAGTAGCTGAGCAATAGTAGCAGGAAGAGGGTATGGCCTGGATAGTGGGGATCATCGATCCCACTGCATTCTTGGTTAGTCCTGTTGGGCCGAATGGCCTATTCCCATTTTCAGTTTCAATGTTAACCCTTTAGCACATTTATTGTTTTGGGCATGCACACATTTATATTGTCATTTTGATGAAAAAGATGATTCTAAGATATTAAAATTAATTAAGGGTGGCTGGAGAGAAACGGCTGTTGACTGGGGAATAGACAATAGGCGCAGGAGTTCGGCCCTTCGAGTCAGCACTGCCATTCAATGTGATCATGGCTGATCATCCCCAATCAGTACCCTGTTCCTGCCTTCTCCTCATATCCCCTGACTCCGCTATCTTTAAGAGCCCTATCTAGCTCTGGTATTACTGCAAATAATCTGATAAATTTGATTTTGTACTGGGATGAGTTTAGCAGAGTTTAGCACAGGATAAACTCCCTTGTGTGTCCTGCAGTTGGAGCCAGATAAACTAATTTTAAATATGAGATTGATAGGGTTTTGTTAACCATGTGTGGCCAAAGGAAGATATGTAATTTGTGTAAAATGTAAGTATAATCTGCAAATGGAGATCAGTTGGGAGACCACTCTGAAGAGTGGAACGGATTCAAGGGTTGAAATGGACAACTCCAATGCTAAGATTTGTATTCATTGTACAATCAGGAAAATGCCAGGGTAGATGCACAAGCAAATGACTTTTTTGCACATTAAACTTATTTTGTTCTACAGCAGCAAACATGCAAGGGGAAAAAAGGTAGACATTGAGATGGGGGGAGGTTTGGCAAAGATCTGAACACATGTCAATCTAACTTTACTCTAGATATTGCCCTGATGTGAAATTTTCTCACAATTTTCTCTTGCTACTTTTTGATTTTCATTTGATTTGATATTCCAGACAAACCTGGAAATTGTGCAGTTAGTGTTTTTCCTGGACTTTCTTGTCTTAAAGAAATAAAGACCTGTTTGATACTTTTGTTTTTGAATTTAATTACTGCATGTTAAGTATACCATTTTATTTTTTAATAGTACAGCAACTTGTAATGTCCTTTGATTTTGGATGGACCAGCTACATTTTTTATGTAAGGACTTTGTTTCATTTCAATTTTATTGTTTTTCAATTACAAGCAGAATTAGCTGGCTAAGAAAAACTAAACCTTCACAAAGTTGGAAATAATTTGAACGTTATCTCTATTGGACCTAGAATATATCAGTTCTGAATTCCATGAATACTAAATTTGTGTAACCTGGTGATTTGGGAAGCAGATAGAACATCAATATTGCCAAGCGGATTTAAAAACGCCATTTTAGAAGTCTATCCCTGACATTTAAAAAAAAATGTGTTCTTTGGTGGAAGGAAGGAATTTAAAAGAACAACAATTTCTCTTGACAATGTAGTGCCACTGATTATCAGGTTACAGTTACACCAACACACGTTAGAGAAGTTGCATTTATTTGTGCATTCAAATCTGTTGGAATCAAATTTAATTTAGTAAATTAATATTGCTGATTCAGTTGTCGAAATAATCCCTGACGTTGGGTAATTCTGAGTAAGAAAGATTAAAACTAAGAAGTTTGCACGATGAAAGATATATAAATAGCAATATTTTAAAGAAACTGTAATTAACACAGATTGGAGCAAAATATAGCGTCTGTAGAAGGGTCCAAACACAAAACATCACCCTTTTTCTCCAGAGATGCTGCCTGACCCGCTGAGTTACTCCAGAACTTTGTGTCTATCTAAGGCATTAATATCCCTTATTTTTGTAAATTTAGTTTCAAATCCATTTTGCAGGGAGTTGCAGCATCTTAATTGCACAAGAAAATACAGCCCAAAATAATGCTTTGAACTGAGATGCAATCACATTTTGGAGGGAATTGCTAATCTATTTGAAACAAATGTGATTATCTGTTGAATTTAATGGTGATTTCAATGATTCTTGCAACTCAGGCCACATATCGGCCTTCTGTACAGTTTGACACCAGTAATCTGACTTGGAGTACCGCTAAACCTAAACAGTTCTTCCATTTACTGTATAGGAAAACCGAGGCAACTTTGGCTTCTAACTATTTACCATTTAATCTTCCAGGGAGTTCACTAATAATTTACCTCTTTATTATCCTTCTTTAGCAAGTGGCATTTTTTTGCAAAATTCAATCAAAGTTACACAGTAAATCTTTTGAATTGAATTCCAATAATCCAATAGTTATCAATATTTAAAGATAAAAATAAGTTGTAATTAGAAGTTGGTAGTAAGCCTCTGTAATTATTATACATGCACTACATATGTCACTCAAATAATAGGAATCTTTCTAAATGTAATTACTTAATGCACTTTAAAAAATGTTCTTTTTAGCCAAAGCAAGTATCCAAGAAAGTAATTTGGCTTCACAGGAAACCAGTTTGCTTTAAACTTGGAGTAAATAATTAATAAATTAGTATCCTTTATGTCCACAGACCTTTTCATTATTTTCCTGATTACTTTTAGCTATCTATTATATGTTTATATCTAATGCACTAGTTCAATAAACATTGAAAGTAACACTCTGTGTTTCTCTTTACAGTGTGTAAGGTATGCAGTGCCTGAATTGCTGGCATTTCGATATACTACAGATAGTTCTTTAATTGAAGTCAAAAATCTGAAGAACTGATTAAGCTGTGAAGAAATATTTAAGCAGTTGGATTGATAAATCCATATTGAAACCACTTTCTACACAATTGTGCCTCTGATATTAAATGTTGGTAACAAACTGATTGGAAGTAACCCCAAATGGACATCTGAAGAGTATCTGAATATGAATTTTACATTGGTGAAGATTTTCTGATGAAGATCAGAAATTGTAATATGATGTGTTCTAAGAATGCACTTTTAATTTAATCAGTGGACTGAGTTTATTTTTGTTTTATGGCTTTGTAATGCAGTATGTAACACAATTTTGGACAAAGAAAATCTTGGGGGCAAAAAAGTTAGACATTGATTACATCTGAATTGTCATTCTTCCATAACACATTTTATTCTCCATTTCAGTAATCAGGGATTGTCAAATTTATGAATTGTTATAACAGCTTCCTATACTTAAGTGATATGTTGCCTGTAAATACTTACTATTGGGTGGATTAAACGGTTTGCTAAATCTTGGTTATAGTGATGCACCAAGAAATATCCTGGCAAGGTTTTTACATATTAATTTTTTCTAGTGTAATTCAAATGTTCCTTGGTCTAAAGTCAGTGATCTGGGTAGATAGGCATGTTTTTTCAATGCTAAACCAATGATCAATTGAAGCTCATGAATGAAGACAAGTGTGTCCTGTCTGTACCTCCAGTGGAATTATTTAGTTTTATTTAAAACCAACTAATTTAAATTAGTAAAGTAGGAATTGAGGTGCGCTCTAAACTGTGGTAACTGTCTTAAGCATGACCTAAAGTCAGCATTGTTCACTTTTTACCGATATGGAAGTCTGGTAATGTTTATAATTCAGAAGATATACGAGTCCATAAGATGTAGTCTAGTTATTAAGAAACTGCAAAGTCTGGATCTTAATTGAACTACAGTCTGAAAAATTATGTATGCTGACATTTTATATATAAAATAAGCTGCTGTATAAACGTGAAAAACAGGAATAAATATTCTTTAGAAAAAATTGGTTTATAACTTGTCCATTTATATTTGAATTCTGGTGATTTATTATTTTGCCACAAAGAATAAAAACAGCAGTGTTTCATGGTAACCAAGTGGTTTGTGAGTATGTGGTTGTGATTATTAATGATACTTGGCTTAGAGTTGGGGTGGGCATTGTACTTTATTATGCATCTTAAGCTTTGTTTTTGTTTATAGAGTCAGTTGGAGAGAAACCAGAACTTAAGCGTATCATGTATAGTAATCCCCACTTCACATCATCATTTCCAAAGTTTAATGGGCGGCATGGTGGCACAGTGGTAGAGTTGCTGCCTTACAGTACTTGCAGCGCCGGAGACCCGGGTTCGATCCCAACTACGAGCACTGTCTGTACGGAGTTTGTACGGTCACCCCGTGACTTGCATGGGTTTTCTCAGAGATCTTTGGTTTCCTCCCACACTCCAAAGACTTACAGGTATGTAGGTAAATTGGCTTGGTATATGTATAAATTGTCCCTAGTGTGTGTAGGATAGTGCAAATACGCGGGGATTGCTGGTCGACGCGGACCCAGTGGGCCGAAGGGCGTTTTTCCGCGCTGTATCTCTAAATTAAACTACAACTAAACACTTTGTCTTACTCATTAAAGTACGTGTCCAGGGGCCTCTTAAATTTTACCATTTCTGGCTGCACCACCACCTTTGACAGCTCATTTCGAATACCAACTACTTTGTGTGAAAAATGTACCCCACAGATCCCGATTATGATCTGTGCCTCTCATAATATTGTGTACCTCTTATCATGTTGCGTCATTTGCTCCAGGGAAAAGAGACCCAGCCTATTGAATCTCCTGATAACTAAAACCCTCCAATCCATGTGATTTTGTTTTCTTTGCACACGATATAGTATTTTCTACAACTGTAATTGCAATTGTACTCAATTGTACTGTAAGTACAATTGTACTCAATTCCTCAGCCAATGAAGGCAAACGATATAACTTTATTCACCCCAGGAGGAAAAGTAAGGGAAAACACATCGTATGCTGTCTTCGCCACCTTGTCTATCTATGTTCCCATTTTCAGGACGGCACAGAGGCACAGCAGTAGAGTTGTTGCCTTACAGCGCCAGACACCTGGGTTCGATTCTGATTACAGATATTGACTGCAGAGCTTTTTGCTTGTATGTTTTTGCTGGCTGTGGGTTTTCGCCGGGTGCTCTGATTTCCTCTCACATTCCAAAGACATGGAAGTTTGTAGATTGATTGACTTCTGTAAATTGCCCTTAGTGTGTTGGATACAAAACTGGGATAACATAGAGCTCATGTAAGGATGATCATTGATCGGCGCAGACTCGGTAGGCCAAAGGGCCTGTTTCCACACTTCATCTCTAAACTAAACTGTATTTGTGTAATTATGCACCTAAAGCTCCCCCCCCCCCCCCCCCACCTCCTTAGTAAAACACTGAGGCAAGCACTGGACCACTAAACTTTATTTTTTGAAACAATAACGAATCCCCTATACAATACCTAACCACCACGGGTTCGATCCTTGTCTCTTCCTGTCCAAACCCTTCAGCCTCGTGCAAGCAGACACCTCTAAGAGGTCACGCAGTCCCAAGCACCCTTCCAGAAGATCGACAACGATCCTCGTGGGGGTTACCTTTTATAGGTCATCGAACCCTGTGGGGCAGAACTACATGGGGGTGGCGCCCCTACAAGCCAATCACACATATCGATTACATTAAAGTGTTATTGACAGTTTCCCAAACCAATTACAAAGGGTCCCATTACAATGTTTCTGCAGAAGCTTCTGGAAGGAAGTCAATTAATCAAATAACGCAACATTCTCCCAGGTAATGTGCACAATTCAAACAAGGCTTCACTCTTCAGCCAATCATCAAACAGTAGCACAAACATCCTGCAACATTATTTACAATCCCTTTGCAGCCAGCCAATCCTGATAATGCATCTGCAACACCTTTGAGCTCCTCTGCATAATCCTCATACATTTTAACAATAAAGAGGACATCTGGATCTTTCCCCATCCTGCATATCAATATAGGGCTCAGACTAGCTGGCGCCATTCACAACCTGTAACTTTCCACAGACAGAGGCCAAGCAGGCCCTACAGATGCACAGATCCTCCATTTTATAGTATCTTTAATTTGGTCAATATTAACATTTGTACCCCAAGGTCTCTCTTTTCAACAGCATTCACTAAGGCCCTGCCTGTCATTGTATTTCATGACCTGATTTAACTTTACAAAATGCATCATATCACACTGATGGGCGTTAAATTCCATCTGTCATTCCCTTCTCAAGTTGATCTATATCCTGTTGAAACCGTAGACAACCACCCTCACATCCCACTATACCACCAATTTTGGTGTCATTTGGAAACTTAGTAATCATACCCCCTACATTAATATGTCAGGAGGACCCAGCGGAACACCCCTGGTCACTGGCAATCAATCTAAAAGGCAACCCTCTACCACCAACCTCTGCCCCTTACCACAAAGCCAATTCTGTATCCAATTTTCTGGCTCACCTTGGATACTATGTTTAGTAACTTTCTGAACCAGTCTGGCATGTGGGCCTTGCTGAAACATCATGTTCAAAATTGATTGTTTTGCTTCTGATCATTTCAAATTTATAATTGGTTTTGGTATTTGTTTATTATTGTCATGTACTGGGATCCAGTGAAAATCTGTTTTGCATGCTATGCAGGCAAATAATAACATTGTCAGTAATCTTGTACTGAAGAGCTGAGGTGACACTGCATTAGATATCCGTCATTCCATGTGTTGATCATCTGATCTGTAGATTTTTATTTTTTGCTCTTCCTCTCAGTTCCCTTTTTCTCTTCGCCGCTGGAAAGTAGAATGGTCTGCCAGTGCTCATCTCGTTCTGACACTACTATTTCTGTCTTGGCTTTGAATCCACATTGTCAAACAGTGATCTTCTTTCTAAATGTACAACAATTACCGATATGGGCAGAGCCACACACAGATCAATCTTTTGCCTTCAAAGGCACTGTTGTGTGTCATAAAAATTGCAATGCAGGTTCTTGTGCCAGAAAACATTCTAAGCTGTTTTTGTTTTTTTATATTCTTCCTTTTCAAATGTAATTATTTTCTGTTCAACGTTGATGCTGTCTGCGCCTTTTGCCTTATGGTGAATCCATGTTCTGGTGACCCTCTCTCAGCTTCAAACTCCATTTTTCAGTTTTATAACCTTGTGTTTATATTCAGTCTAAACAATAATTATGCTCTCGGATGCTTTTCATAAATTTTGAATTAAATTCTCTCTAGCCATTTCTGTTCCAAGAAAAAGACATTGTGAGTTTGAGCTTGAATTTATCTGATCTTGCTTTCTCAAATAATTTTAGTGGATGGTCCATGAAATGAAGGGCACCAGGTACATCTGGAGATATTAATTTACCTGATATTGATATTTAACTGTTATTGATAAAAAATTAAGATTTACTTCATTAGAAGTATTCAAAGTCATCTAGTGATCTAAGAACGTGAAGAATTATTTCATTGATGGAAAGGTGGGGATGCAAACTTACCGGTGATTGACAAGAGAGCCAGAGGAGGCTAATCTTCTAGCCAGGAGGAGCTGCAATCTTAAGCAAAACATAAAGTGCTGGAGGCAAGTCAGGCAGCATCTATGGAGAGAAACTTCATTATCTATTTCATCTATAGAAACATAGAAAATAGGTGCAGGAGTAGGCCATTCGGCCCTTTGAGCCTGCACCGCCATTCAATATGATCATGGCTGATCATCCAACTCAGTCTCCTGTACCTGCCTTCTCTCCATACCCCCTGATCCCTTTAGCCACAAGGGCCACATCTAACACCCTCTTAAATATAGCCAATGAACTGGCCTCAACTACCTTCTGTGGCAGAGAATTCCAGAGATTCACCACTCTCTGTGTGAAAAATGTTTTTCTCATCTCGGTCCTAAAATACTTCACCCTTATCCTTAAACTGTGACCCCTTGTTCTGGACTTCCCCAACATTGGGAATAATCTTCCTGAATCTAGCCTGTCCAACCCCTTAAGAATTTTGTAAGTTTCTATAAGATCCCCCCTCAATCTTCTAAATTCTAGCGAGTACAAGCCGAGTCTATCCAGTCTTTCTTCATATGAAAGTCCTGACATCCCAGGAATCAGTCTGGTGCACCTTCTCTGTACTCCCTCTATGGCAAGAATGTCTTTCCTCAGATTAGGAGACCAAAACTGTACACAATACTCCAGGTGTGGTCTCACCAAGACCCTGTACAACTGCAGTAGAACCTCCCTGCTCCTATACTCAAATCCTTTTGCTATGAATGCTAACATACCATTCGCTTTTTCTTCACAGCCTGCTGCACCTGCATGCCTACTTTCAATGACTGGTGTACCATGACACCCAGGTCTCGTTGCATCTCCCCTTTTCCTAATCGGCCATCATTCAGATAATAGTCTACTTTCCTGCTTTTGCCACCAAAGTGGATAACCTCACATTTATCCACATTATACTGCCATGCCATGCATTTGCCCACTCACCCAACCTATCCAAGTCACCTTGCAGCCTCCTAGCATCCTCCTCACAGCTAACACTGCCCCCCAGCTTCGTGTCATCCGCAAACTTGGAGATGTTGCATTCAATTCCCTCGTCCAAATCATTAATATATATTGTAAATAGCTGGGGTCCCAGCACTGAGCCTTGCGGTACCCCACTAGTCACTGCTTCCCATTCTGAAAAGGACCCGTTTACTCCTACTCTTTGCTTCCTGTCTGCCAGCCAATTCTCTATCCACATCAATACTGAACCCCCAATACCGTGTGCTTTAAGTTTGCATACTATTCTCTTATGTGGGACCTTGTCGAAAGCCTTCTGAAAGTCCAGATATAATATATCCACTGGTTCTCCCTTATCCACTCTACTAGTTACATCCTCGAAAAATTCTATAAGATTCATCAGACTTGATTTACCTTTCATAAATCCATGCTGACTTTGTCCAATGGTTTCACCACTTTCCAAATGTGCTGCTATCCCATCTTTAAGAACTGACTAGCAGTTTCCCTACTACCGATGTTAGACTAACTGGTCTGTAATTCCCCATTTTATCTCTCCCTCCCTTTTTTAAAAAGTGGGGTTACATTAACTACCCTCCAATCCTCAGGAACTACTCCAGAATCTAAAGAGTTTTGAAAAATTATCACTAATGCATCCACTATTTCTGGGGCTACTTCCTTAAGTACTCTGGGATGCAGCCTATCTGGCCCTGGGGATTTATCGGCCTTTAATCCATTCAATTTACCAAACACCACTTCACGGCTAACCTGGATTTCACTCAGTTCCTCCATCTCATTTGACCCCCAGTCCCCTGCTATTTCCGGCAGATTATTTATGTCTTCCCCTAGTAAAGACAGAACCAAAGTAGTTATTCAATTGGTCTGCCATGTCCTTGTTCCCCATGATCAATTCACCTGTTTCTGACTGCAAGGGACCTACATTTGTTTTAACTAATCTTTTTCTCTTCACATATCTATAAAAACCTTTGCAGTCAGTTTTTATGTTCCCTGCCAGTTTTCTTTCATAATCTATTTTCCCTTTCCTAATTAAGCCCTTTGTCCTCTGCTGGACTGAATTTATCCCAGTCCTCTGGTAGGCTGCTTTTTCTGGCTAATTTGTAATCTTTTGTTTTGATACTATCCCTGATTTCCCTTGTTATCCACGGATGCACTACCTTCCCTGATTTATTCTTTTGCCAAACTGGGATGAACAATTGTTGTAGTTCATCCATGCAGTCTTTAAATGCCTTCCATTGCATATCCACCGTCAACCCTTTAAGAATCAATTGCCAGTCTATCTTGGCCAATTCACGTTTCATACCCTCAAAGTTACCTTTCTTTAAGTTCAGAACCCTTGTTTCTGAATTAATTATGTCACTCTCCATCCTAATGAAGAACTCAACCATATTATGGTCACTCTTGCCCAAGGGGCCACGCACAACAAGACTGCTAACTAACCCTTCCTCATTACTCAATACCCAGTCTAGAATAGCCTGCTCTCTCGTTGGTTCCTCTACATGTTGGTTTTGAAAACTATCCCGCATACATTCCAAGAAATCCTCTTCCTCAGCACCCCTGCCAATTTGATTCACCCAATCTATATGTAGATTGAAGTCACCCATTATAACTGTTTTACCTTTGTTGCACGCATTTCTAATTTCCTGTTTGATGCCATCCCCAACTCCACTACTACTGTTAGGTGGCCTGTACACAACTCCCACTAGCGTTTTCTGCCCCTTAGTCTATTGCAGCTCTATAGATGCTGCCTAACCCCAAATTTCTCTGTATTTTTCCCAGGATTCCGGCATCTGCAGTTCCTTATGTCTCCATTTTTCTGCTCCATTGAAAAATCATCCCTCTTCCCCCCTCCCCCCCCCCCCCCACGCCACCAAAATCAGTCAAAAGAAGATTCCCAACCTAAAATGTTTAAGAAGGAACTGCAGATGCTGGACAATTGAAGGTAGACAAAAATGCTGGAGAAATTCAGCGGGTGAAGAAGCATCTATGGAGCGAAGGAAATAGGCAATGTTTTGGGTCAAAACCCTTCTTCAGACTGATGTGAGGGCGGGGGGGGGGCGGGAAGAAGAACGGAAGAGGTGGAGCCAGTGGGCTGAGGGAGAGCTGAGAAGGGGAGGAGAAAGTAGGGACTACCTGAAATTAGAGAAGTCAATGTTCATACCGCTGGGGTGCAAACTGCCCAAGCGAAATATGAGGTGCTCCTCCAATTTACGGTGGTCCTCACTCTGGCCATGGAGGAGGTCCAGGACAGAAAGGTCGGATTCGGAATGGAAGGGGGAGTTGAAGTGCTGAGCCACCGGGAGATCAGGTTGGTTATTGCGAACCGAGCAGAGGTGTTCGGTGAAGCGATCGCCAAGTCCCAACCTAAAATGTCGCCTATTCATTCACTCTATGGACGTTGCCTTACCCGTTGAGTTATTCCAACACTTTGTTGTGGAGGATAATCTTTGTGCAATGAACAATCTGTGTATGGATTTAATTCTTGAACGTTTGGCAAAAATGTGCTCAGTTGTCATTTTCAAAATGGGCATTTTGGGGGCCAGAGTGGAGTGTGATCAATTGGATTGTTCCTGGATCAGTTACAGGCTCATTGAACCAAATAATCTTCTTTCAGACTATATTGTGGACTCATTTCCAATGGCATTATACTGAATTTTTTGCTTTGGCCTTTCCATGTCTCAGATCTACCATGATGTCTTTGTATTACAGCATTGTTGGATCAAGAATACGTAGCAGAAAATACTCTGTAAAATTGTAAGATTGATTGTGGATGATCAGCCATGATCACATTGAATGGCGGTGCTGGCTCGAAGGGCCGAATAGCCTACTCCTGCACCTATTGTCTATTGTCAAAATTCCTGGATCAGTAATGGCCCTGTCTCACAGTGCGAGTCCACCGATCCCGAGTGAAAGAAAAAATCTAACTCGTGGTTTCCTATGAGATTCCAAGTTTATGTTCACGAGTTTCAACGAGTTCCCACGAGTATGTCTAAGTTTGCCATTTACTTCTCATTTCTGCGATGTACCAAGTTCATCTCCCGAGTTACCAAGTTCCTCTCCCGAGTTACTCTTGAGCCAACAACGACTACCGACGTGTGGAAAAATCATCACTTGGATAAAAATGATGTCATGCAGTTTTTATTTCCACTATTAAAAGCCTCCCATGACCATGGACAGAACTGCCCCGATGATCAGCTTCTCCTTGTCTCTTATTATTATATTAGAAATGTCAAGCATGTTGCACGCTGGATATCTCTTTGGGTGAGCTTCGTGAACATGTTTACGTGATTACTTTGTGGCCGCACGGAACAGGCTATTGCAGCTTAAACTTGTGTTTTGATTCTGTCAATGAACCTCGCAGTGAATCGGTGCCTTCACTAGGATCTTCTCCAGATAGTAAGCTCCCGTCCCGGCTGAAAACGACGTGAGAAACGTGGTGGAAATAGCCGTGGAATCATAGTTATGCAGGACGCTAACAGGTCCTTCGACCCATCTCGTCCATGCCGATATAGATGGCCATCCAAGCTGGTCCCATTCGCCCGCGTTTGACCCATATTTCTCCACACCTCCCCTATCCTGTTTACTGCCAGGGGTGGTGATGAAGGCAGAGACGATAATTGCGTTCAATAGGCTATTAGATAGGTACAGGGTAGTGCGGGAAGATTTATGGATCGTGTTCAGGTAGATGCGATCAGTTTGACTTGGCATCATGTTCGGCACAAACATTGTGGGCCGAAGGGCCTGTTCCGTTGCTATACTGTTCTCTATTCGATGTTCTATGTATCCATGTTGCTACCCTTTTTTTTTTTTAACGCCTTTTACCTCTACCTGGTTGAGAAAGAATACGGTGACATTAGCAATGTTGGAAGAAATCACAGATCTGAATTACAAAAGCAAGATTATTTTTTACCGCGGGACAACTTTTGTGAAGGTCTCTCTGTCATCAAGAACACAAAGTACTGGTGTAACTCAGCGGGTCAGGCAGCATCTGTGGAGTGAAATGGACAGGCGGCATTTCGGGTAGGGACCGGTCTTCATACCCCAAATCGCTGATCTATTCCCGCGGAGTTTCTCCAGCACTTTGTGTTTTGTTCAAGTTTCCAGCATCTACAGTTCCTTGTGTCCCTGTGATTAGGTGTTGTTGATGGTGATGTCGGTAGAAATTAAAATGGAGCAGGCGTGGAACTCAGTCTGTTTTGGCACCATTGTGCAAAGACAAGATTTGCACCCAAGTGTCTCCTGTGGAAAAGAAAACACACATTGATATAACGTGCCGAGTTTATTTAATCACCGTTAGTGTGTTCGCCTTCTTCCCCTAATAATCCGTTGCTATCTGTGTTTGAGAGCGAAAACTTGCAAAGGGCAGGCACGGTTCCTCGCAAGCGAAAATGGACACAGAATGCTGGAGTAACTCAGTGGGACAGGCAGCATCTCTGGAGAGAAGGAATGGGTGACGTTTTGTGTCGTGACCCATTACTTCTCTCCAGAGATACGGCAACAGCACAGCACAAAACCAGTCTGAAGAAGGGTCTCGACCCGAAACGTCACCAATTCCTTTTCTCCAGAGATGCTGTCTGCCCCGCTGAGTTACTCCAGCATTTTGTGTCTATCTCCCATGGCTTATAATGTCACCTCACATTGTAAAATCATTATCTGAAGAAATGTCTCCTCGCTGGCTCAAACATACTCTATGTAGAACTCTCTCTGCTTCATATACGTGGGAATTCCCTCAGTATGGTCACTTTTCACACGTCCCACCCGGTGTTAACCCTTCCCATCAATGCTTGAGCCCCCATCTTCGCTCTGTACCTTCTGCTTCATCGGCGGCTCTCTCCCATCGAAAGTATCCAAGTTAATTTCAGACCCCTATATCCATCCATCCATCCATCCATCCATTCATTTTCCATTAAGATCTGATTAATCTTCAACATTTCACTTCCGGCACTCAGGCCAAACCCACGAGTTACTCACGAGTCACTACGGTAAACTCACGGGCTACTACGGTATTACAACGAGTTTACAAGTTTCACATTTTTCCTTCAAGAGTAAATTTGACTCGTGGAAATCTTTCATCATGTTGAAAAATGTTCACGAGTTAACAAGTTTCCCAAGTACCTGCCGTTAGTGTTACGAGTCGCTAAGTTACGTCCACGAGTTCCGACATTCCCGCTACGTTAATTCTACGTGATTACCACGAGTTTGATTTGTTTTTAACTCGGGTTCACTCGTGCGTGGACTCGCACCGTGAGACAGGGGTTTAAGAGTCATTGATCTGAAATGGTAACTAGTTTCTGCATAGATTCTGCGAAGATTTTTTAACACTAACATAGAATGTCATTGTATCTGCACCAATCATGATGCCAAGATAAACTAATCTCATCTGTCTGTACATGATCCATATCCCTATTCCCAGCCTATCTATAAGTCTTTTAAACGGCACCATCAGATCGTCATATCTGCCTCCACCACCACCCAGGGAACGTTCCAGGCACCCACCACCCCATGTGTAGATATTAAAAAAACGTTCCCAGCACATCTCCTTTCAACTTTGTACCTCTTAATTTAAAGCTATACCCTCTAGTCTGACATTTCCATCCTGGAAAGAAGCTTCTGACTGTCTACCCTATCTGCCTTTCATAATTGTATTTACTTTTCCGTTCTCCCTCAACCTCCATTATTCTAGAGAAAACAAACTGCATTTGTCCAACCTGAAAGCTGATACCCTCTAATCTGGGCCGTATTCTGATGCATCTCTTCTGCATCCTCGTCAAAGCCTCCACATTCTTCCTGTAAAGGGGCAACCGGAGCAATTGCAGCCCAACCAATGTCTTATAGTACAGCATCATATCGTCTTAATTCTGGGATTAGAGTTGGGTGGTATGGATTAGTACACATCAGTGCCCGATTCCTGTTGCTGCACTGTCCTAAACCCCGTTGTCACGATGACTTCTTGTCCCTCTGAGGCACAAGACCACCCATGTTGATAAAAGATGTCCAGGTGGCATAAAGAAAGACATCCATTGAAATGTCACTTTCAAACTTGTCATCATCCCAAAGTGTTTTGTGCTTTTTGACAACAATAGGGCGGCACAGGGCTCAGCGGTAGAGTTGCTGCCTTACAGCGCCTGAGTCCCGGGTTAGATCCTTACTACGGGTGCTGTCCGTACGGAATTTGTACATTCGCCCTGTGACCATGTGGGTTTTCTCCAAGTGCACCGGCTTCCTCCCACACCCCAAAGATGTACAGCCCTAAAATTGGAGAATTCGATGTGCATACCATTGGGTTGTAAACAAGTCCATGTCACCCATGCACTAGCACTATCCAATTTTAGGTAACCTCTAACAACCAACTCCCCCAGTGGCCCCACTCGAACTTGCACCTATTTTCTCCTCCTCCCCCTCCTACATTTCTTCCTCTTCACAATTTTCAACTGATCGATCCTCCTGTCTCTCAACTTCTGTTTTAATCACTGGCCTTTGTTCCAATCATCTGCCTATCAGAAACCTCCCTTGCCTGAGTCTACCTATTACCTGACATGCTTTGTCCTACATCTCCTCTCCCCAACTTTCTTTCTCCCCACTTGCAACAAGCCCCCCCCCCCCCACCACCACCATCCCGCAATCACTCAGAAGAAGGGCCCCGACCAGAAACATCACCTGTCCATGTTCTCCAGAGATGATACCTGACCCACTGAGTTACTCCAGCACCATATCTTAATGTAAGCTCTTTGTCTAATAATTGTATTTCCTGCTCTGTAGATGCTGCCAAGTATGTGCATTCACTGCAGTTTTTACTTTTTTTTTACTTCATATTTGACATTGCAATATTGAGATAATGTCACAGAATTAAAACACTGGTTGTGGTTGAAGCATTTTAAATTAAGGAAATTGTCAGCATCCAATCTATGGTTCAATTGTTTACTCTGTAGTGGATTATTGGAAAACCGTCAAATATGTGGGTAGAACGATTGGCGAGGAGTTGCAGTTTGGAGTGTCGGTGAGCACTTTCATTTCTGCTGGTATTGCTCTCCTTTCCATTTTAGGAATCATGGAGCCAATTTTGAGATGGTTATTGGCATTTTCATAATTCGTCAAAATTGGCAAAATGCTGAAAATAATTATGGAAGCTGTAATTTAATCCAAGCATCACCATGGCCAAGTGTGTGTGATGGTGCATTTGTTTCACTATACGGTCTTTTTTTTCCCCTGGAGCATAGGAATGACCTTTTATAGACGTATAAAATTAGATAAGATGGATGGCCAGTCATTTTCACAGGGTAAGGGAGTCTGAAATTAGAGGACATAGGTTTAAGTTAAAAGGGGAAAGATTTAAAGGTGACCCAAGGGGCACCTTTTCAGAGGGTGGTGGTGTTGGCAGGACTCGAGGGCCTGATCTATAGGGGGAGGTTGAGCAGGCTAGTACTTTATTCCTTAGAGTGCAGGAGGATGAGGAGTGATCTTATAGAGATGTACATAATCATGAGAGGAATGGATCACGTGAATGCACAGAGTCTTTTGCCCAGAATAGGGGAATCGAGAACAAGAGGACATAAGTTTAAGGTGAGGGGGGGGAAGATTTAATAGGAACCTGAGGGGTAACCTTTTTAAATGAAGGATGGTGGGTATATGGAATAAGTTGCCAGAGGAGGTAGTTGAGGCAGGTACTATCATTACTTTTAAGAGACATTTGGACAGTTACATGGATAGGATATGTTTAAAGAGTTATTGGTCACATGCGGGCAGGTGGGACTAGTGTAGATGGGGCATATTGGCCAATGTGGGGTAGTTGGGCCAAAGGGCATGTTTCCTCGTTGTATAATGGTGAGTTTATGGTAAGTATATGGAATGTGCTGGCAGAGGAACTGGTAGAGTTGCAATATTTAAAATAAATTAGAACAGGTATATGGAAAGAAAAGGTTGAGAGGGATGAACCATGAAAATGGGACTAATGCATGGACATCTAGTCAGAAGGATAAGTTGGACTGGGCTCTGTACTGCATAACCTTTCCACAAGGATTTGATGAGTTCCTAGAGTACACCTTGACTAAAACTATGACATAATTCCAGGACCCAATGATGATGAATGACATGAACAGCAATAGAGAATCGGCCCGTCAATCCAATTTTTGCCACTGAAACTTCTTTCTCTCAATGCACGTGGATCAACATACGAGAAGCATGATGTTAGAATCACAAAGTCATACAGCATGGAAACAGGCCCTTTGGCCCACACCGACCAACATGCCCCATCTACACTAGTCTTACCTGCCTTCGATTGCCCCCATATTCCTCTAAACCTATTGTATCCATGTACGTGTCAAAATGTTTCTTAAACATTTGTTTTTAGATAAAACATCCCATTTTTCCAGCATCCCTTCCAGACCTGGTTAGTAAGACAGATTTCCGTCCGCAAGGGGCTTTGGTCAACCAGTTGTTTTCGAACACGGCATCTTCTGATGTGCCAAAGATGGTCCTCAGATCATGAAAGAGTTTCATTCCTTCTTTTGAGCAATAAGGTAACTGCGTTCTATAAACTTTAAACCAGGGACACACTCGCGCTTTGTTTATACCTTTGGTCCTTTACTGACTGTAAAATCTCATTTTTGAGCAAAGTTCAGATGGGCAGGAAACCTGCTTTCATAATATTGGAGAGGGTTCATCTGCTTTGAAATAATGTAGGATATTTTGTGTCTCTTCAGAGACCAGATGAGACTTAGATTTATAGTCATACAGCACAGAAACAGGCCCTTCAGCCCAACTTGCCCATGCCAATCAACATGCCCCATCTACACCACTCCCACTGTCTGCATTTGGCCCATAGCCCTCTAAACCTTTTAGTAACCATGTACATCTCTAGGATTTAATGTCACTTTGCACTACTCTTTCAGCACTCCCTCGGTACTGCAGTGCTTTTCAATTATTCATCTGTGAGATGTGGACGTTGCTAGCAGTTATTGTACAGCTGCTTCCGCCTGTGCTGTGGGAGGTTAAAAGACCTTCAGTGGTGAGCCCTGACTGTTACATGCACCAATCTGGGTAGGGAAGGCAGACTTCTTTCTGTGAAGAACTTTACTGAACCAGGTGATATTTTTTTTTTTTTTTTTTTTTTTTTTTTTTTTTTTTTTTTTTTTTTTTTTTTTTTTTTTTTTTTTTTTTTTTTTTTTTTTTTTTTTTTACGCTAAAGAAAGAAAAGATTGAAAGAGAGAAGAAAGTGAAGGAAAAAGTGCAAGTGTAGAAAAGTGTAGAAAATGTAACAACAAAAAAAAAAAGGACGAGGACCCTATGAGAGCGAAATTAAAAACAAAAAGAAAAAGAGTTAAGAAATAGGCCCTAAGAAAAGAAAAGAGAGAGAGAAAAAAAGAAAAACAAATGTTTTTTTTTTTTTGAGCATCACGTAAATAGGACATACCAACTCTTCAACTATCATCCCCCCTTACCCGACCTCAATTTTTTATTTTTTTAAAGTACTTTTGCACCCTATGTTTGTAATAATTCTATAAATGCAGACCACGTCAGGTGGAAGTGATCTGGTTTACCTGCTAGGAGGAGTCTTATCTCTTCAAGGTGTAGTGTTTCAAACATATTTGAAATCCACATATTTATAGTTGGTATTGTAGCCTTCTTCCAAAATTTTAGAATTAGCTTTTTTCCAGTTATTAACCCATAATCCATTAATTTCTTTTGAAACACATTTAGTTCTGGATCATCTTCCGTTATTCCGAAGATAATCCATTCTGCTTTGGGTATCAGTCTTGTTTTAAATAACTTTGTAAAGATTTCAAAAATTTCATTCCAAAATTTTTGAATTTTTGTACAGAAGACAAATGAGTGCGCTATAGTTGCTTCTTGGGATTGACATTTATCACAAATAGATGATACGTTTGGGAAAATTTTATGAATTTTAGTTTTCGAATAATATAATCTATGTAAAATTTTAAATTGTATTAAAGTGTGTCTTACATTAATCGAGCATTTATGTACTTTTAATAAGTATTCATTCCAACTTTCCTTTGAAATTTTAATAGCTAACTCTTGTTCCCAGTCTCTTCTGATACCCTCCGTAGATGGTATTTGTACATTTAAGATAATATTGTACAAATATGATATTAAGTTTGCTGATTCCGCTTTTGTCTGCATTGCCTCGTCCAGTACATCTGCTGGGTTATTATGATGATCTTTTATATATTTTTTCAAATAGTCGCATATTTGAAAGTATTTAAAATATTGATTATTTCCGAGTTTATATTTTATTTGTAATTGTTGAAATGAAAGTAATTTTCCAGTTTCATACAAGTCACCAAGCGTTTTAATTCCTAGTCTATCCCATTGTGTATAAGCTTTATCTATAATAGAAGGACTAAACGAAGGGTTATTGACTATAGGTAATAAAAGTGATAAGTTTCTTAATTTTAAATTTTGTTTTATTTGTTTCCAAATACGGATTGTACTATGAATAATTGGGTTCTTATTATAGTTTATGTTATTCAATTTCATTGGAGAGAGGAGGATCGCTCCAATGTTTCTAGAGGAGCAATCCTCTTTCTCCATTACAATCCAGTCTACTTGCTGGGCGGAGTTATCCATCAGTTGAATCATGTTTTTAATATTTACTGACCAATAATAATACATAAAATTGGGTAGTGCTAGACCCCCCAATACTTTAGATTTATTCAGATGGGTTTTTTGTATTCTATGTGATTTATAGTCCCATATAAAATTAGTGATATCTGAGTCGAGTTTTTTAAAAAACTTCTTAGGTAAGTATATAGGAATTGATTGAAATAGGTATAAAATTTGTGGTAAAAAGATCATTTTTATTGCGTTTATTCGGCCTATTAAAGACATCGGAAGCGTTTTCCAGAATTTAATTAATGTATTCAGTTTATTAAGTAGGGGGTCAAAATTTGCCCTGAGCATACCTTGATATGCTCTGGTAATTTCGATTCCCAAATATTTAAATTTTTCTGTAGCTATTTTAAAAGGGAATTTTAAAAGATGTGTTGAATCTTTCGGTTTTATTGACATAATTTCACTTTTATTCCAATTTATTCTATATCCAGAAAAAGATCCGAAGTCTTCAATTAAATTTAATATATTTGGTATAGTGATTTGAGGTTTTGTAATATACAATAATATATCATCCGCGTATAAAGATATTTTATTATATGAGTCTTTAGTATTATATCCATGAATATCAGGGTGTATTCTAATTTTTTCTGCTAGCGGTTCAATAATGAGAGCAAACAGCTGTGGTGATAATGAGCATCCTTGTCTATTTCCCCTTGATAGTTGAAATTTCGAGGATAATATGTTATTAGTAAGTATTCTAGCTGTAGGTTTGTTATATAGTAACTTAATCCATAAAATAAAATTCTCTCCCAGTTGAAATTTTTGTAATACTTTATCCATATAATTCCATTCTACTTGATCAAATGCTTTTTCAGCATCCAGCGAAATAATTGATAATTCTTGATCTTCAGATTTGTGTGAGTGCATTATGTTGAGTAGACGTCTCATATTATTAGAAGAGTATCTCTTAGGGATAAACCCTGTCTGATCTGGGTTTATTAATTTACTAATGTATTTACTTAATCTTCTGGCTAATGTTTTCGCTAATATTTTTTGATCTGTGTTTAACAATGCTATAGCTCTATATGAGCCAGGATCTTCTAAATCCTTATTTTTCTTAGGTATTAATGTAATCGTTGATTCCGCTAATGTATCAGGTAGTATTCGTTTTTTAAAAGCGTATTGGTACATTTTTTGTAATCTTGGTATTATTTTTTCATAAAAGTTTTTATAAAATTCATTAGTAAATCCATCAGGGCCTGGTGTTTTTCCATTTTTTAGTGAGTTTATTGTATCTTCTAATTCCTTAATTGAGATTTGTGCACCCAGTTCCTCTTGTTCCTTCAGCTCTAACTTTGGAAGATTACAGGTATCCAAGAACTTTGTGATATTATTGGAATCAATTATCGTTTTAGATGTATACAAATTCTCGTAAAATTGCGCAAATCTTTTATTAATATCCTTCGGTGTTGTTAATAATTCCCCTTTATCTGATTTGATCTTTGGTATAGTATGTTCCTTTTCTCGTTTTTTTAGCTGGCGAGCCAAAAGTTTATGCGGTTTATCCCCAAATTCAAAGTGCTCTTGTTTTGTAATTTGAAAAAGTCTTATAATTTTGGCAGATAATAATTTATTTAATTTAAATTTTAAAATTATTATTTTATTATGTTTATCTATTGTTGGATCTTTAGCATTATCTATATCCATTTGTCTAATAAGTTCTTCTAACTGTCTTTGTTCATTCTTATTCTTTTTATTTTGAAAAGCTTGATATGAAATTATAATACCCCTAATGTATGCTTTAAAAGATTCCCAAAGTAAAGTAGGCGATATATCTGAAGTATCATTTGTTTGAAAAAAGACCTCCATTTGTTCTTTTAAATATATACTCGCTTGTGGATCTTTTAAAATTTGAGAGTTAAATCTCCAGAATGAATTATTCTTAGACAATCCTTCCAGTTTTAAAAAGAAAGTTAGTGGAGAATGGTCTGAAATTGAATTTGTATGATATATTGCATTAGATGTTTGGGGGATTAATTTTGTATCCAGCAGAAAGTAGTCTATACGTGAGTATGTCTTATGTACCATTGAGTAAAACGAATATTCCCTGCCAGTTGGATTCACAATTCTCCAAACATCTGCTATATTAGTGTTGTTTATGTAGGTATTGAGGAGTTCCCCAGTTTTCGATTTCATATTCCCTCTCTGTTTTTGACTTGATTTATCTAAGTACGGGTCTAAAACACAATTAAAGTCTCCGCCTATTATAACATTTTGATAGTTTGACTCTGCAATTATATTGAAGATTTTATTGAAAAAGTGGGGGTTATCAAAGTTAGGGGCATATATATTTACCAAAGTAAGTGGAGTGTCATGGATTTCTCCATTAACTATTAGGTATCTCCCTTCTATATCTGTTATAATATTCTTTGCTTTAAATGGTATACCTTTTCTTATGATAATTGACGTGCCTCTAGATTTTGAAGTGAATGAAGAGTGGTATGTTTGACCTATCCATTTCGCCCTCAGCCTAACTTGGTCCTGAGGTTTTAGGTGTGTTTCTTGTAGGAAGGTAATGTCAGAATTATACATTTTTAGCTGAGCTAATATCTTACCCCTTTTGATAGGTTCATTAATGCCTCTTATATTCCAACTGCAAAATGAGACTCCTCCTAGGTTCTTTTGTGTGGTGTCATGCATTTTGAATAATTATAGTACCTTTGAATCTTGTGGTGCGTCCATATCCCAGGTCTTTAGGTATTGGGGGAGTTTTTGAATTATTAACTTTTGTTGGTATGTCCATATTATTCTTATCACTAAACACAAAACACAAACAAGTGATTTTATGTAATAAAAAAAAAACTAAAAAAGTGAGGCTACAGTGTCTATAGTCGGCACTGTAGCAAGTGACCCACCTGTAGGTGGGAAAAAACCTTATTTTGACTTCCATTGCGTTGTTGCTCAACTCGCTCCGCTCTCTTAGTTAATCATAACATATTAAAATATTAAAACGAGGCCTCACATTCATATATATAATACAATTTTACCCTGATATTTCCTTATAACATATATATATATCAGAGTTTAATTATTAAACCAATATTTTTGATTTCAATAAGAATCAGCTGTTGGTTGAAGGGGTTAACGAGACGTGCTCCTGGACATAAGCCAGGAGCTCGTTTCTCATCCCCTCCTCCTGCTTATAGACAAGGTTACAATTTATTAAAAATTCATATTAGTATGTTAGTTCATTATTTTTTTGTTTTTTTTGTTAGTATTCTAATCTAACCTGCATAACTTTTAAAGTTGTTAATAGGATAAGTTCTTACAATTGGTTATAACATTTTAATCAATAAGCAATTATTTTCTAATTCATATCCCGTTATAAAGTTGTTTACACGTTTTGAACAGAAAATGTCCTTGCTTCAACATTCCGGAGATAACAGTGTAACTATCCCCAGACAAAACATAGCTGAGAATTATTCGGATCTGCCAAAGCTCCCTTTTATTTCTGTCTTTCAACAATCGTTTGGGCATATTTGAAAGCGTCTTCAGGCTTAACAAATGACTTTTCAAGACCATTAAAAGAAATACGCATTTTAGCGGGATAAAAAACCCCGAATCTGACCCCTTCTCTCCCTCTTAAAAGATCTTTAACCTTATCAAATTTGTTTCTTTTTTGCACAATTTCATGTGGGTAGTCCCTGAATATCTTAATAGTGTCTTTGTCCAGCCGTAATTGTACACCATATTTGATATGGGTCATAACATATTCCAGTTCTGCAGTATCTCGAAATTTCACTATAATATGTCGTGGATAAGCTTTTCCCGCATCAAATCTTTTTCCAAATCTTGGGACACGATGAGCCACTTCGATTTTCGGTTCCTTGGGAAGATTCAACAGTTGTTTCAACAAGCCCATGGCAAATTCACGTACCTGTTCCCCTTCTGCCCCCTCTGAAACACCAAGAATCCTCAGATTCTGGCGTCTAGAACGAGCTTCCAGGTCCAGGCATTTGAATGAGACTTTCTCTAATTGAGTCCCCATTTGTAGTGATGCTTGTTCGTTTTCTCGCCTCATTTGCTCATGTTCTTGCCTCAATTTCGCCATGTCTTCAACAAGTCGTGCCGTATTTTTCTCCAATTCCGTGATTGTCTGCATACTTGCAGCTACTGTTTCAAGTACAGCCGTGAACTTATCCGTAGTAATTACATCCATCTTATCCATTTTCTCTGATAGTCCATCTTTCACCTCATCAATTCGTTTATTCATAGTGTCCAGTAAATCCGTCATATTCTTCTGGTTACCAGCATTTAAATCCTTCATCATCTTCTGCATTCCTTCCATCATTTTTGCCGAATTTTCCTTCATTTCCTTCTTATCTTCCACCCTATTATCCGAGATCTCATCTTTCAAATTTTTCATTGATTTTTTCAAGTCATCAAAGTCTTTCTTAGATCTTGTATCCATTTCTGCAGCCACTTCAGAGACTTCAGAGGTAACTTCAGTTTCGAACTGTTTCGACAGTTTATTCACAGCTCTCTGAGGGCTCACAGCTGGAGTCAATTTACTCATTTAAAGGGCTTCAAACCACCGTTTAAAACATCGCGTTTAACGATGACGTCCTCAGCGCGGTAACCAGAAGCTCCGGTAAGGTTTTTAAAAACAATCCCGATTTTCGGACCCGTTTTACACGATAAATCGTGAAGTTTTTCGGGAGAGGAGCTGGGTGCACGTCTGTTAGTCCAACATGACGCCACCGGAACCAGGTGATATTTTAACCGCACTTCATACTGCCTTGGGAAAGCAGCCAACATTATCAAGGGCCATTTGTGTCTTGGTTCTCCCCTCTCTTGTCAGGTGGAAGATGTAAATGCTTGAAAGCACGTACCTCCAGGTTCAGGAACAGCTTCTTCCCTGCTGTTATCAGAGTACTGAATGGATCTCCCATAAGCTTAGGATGTTGTGCCAATCTTCCAACCTATCTCATTGTGACCCCAGCACTTTTTTATCTGCACTTTCTCTTTAACTACAATGCTGTAGCATTATACTGCATTTTTTTCTTTGTGCTATCAATTGTACTAGTGTATGGTTATATTGTACTCGTGTATAGTATGATTTGACTATATAGCAACCAAAGCATTTCATAGAAACATAGAAATTAGATGCAGGGGTAGGCCATTTGGCCCTTTGAGCCAGCACCGCCATTCAATATGATCATGGCTGATCATCTAAAATTAGTAACCCGTTGCTGCTTTTTCCCCATATCCCTTGATTCCTTTAGCCCTAAGAGCTAAATCTAACACAAACTCTAACTCTCTTGAAAATACACAGGACAATAATAAACCAATAGGCTTAAGTTTTTATTATTGTCATGTGTTCTGAAGTACAATAAAAAGCTTTTGTGCACGCTATCCAATCAACTCGGATAATACTATACATAAGTGCAATCAAGTCAAACTCAAGTACAATAGGTAGAGCATTAGCATTCAGAATACAATTCTCATGGTGGCACATCAGTTCCAGAGACAAAGTTCAATGTCTGCAATGGGGCAGAGGTGAATCGGACTGTACACTCGCATACCACAATTCATCTGTGGAGTACCCTGTCAGTATTTGAGACTTGGTTTCCAACATATTACGTCACACAGCATGGATGAACCAGGGGCCACAGTTTAAGAATAAGGAGTAAGCCATTTAGAACAGAGATGAGGAAAAACTTTTTCACACAGAGAGTTGTGAGTCTGTGGAATTCTCTGTTTCAGAAGGCGGTGGAGGCCGGTACTCTGGATGCTTTCAAGAGAGAGTTAGATAGAGCTCTTAAAGATAGCGGAGTCATGGGATATGGGGAGAAGGCAGGAAGGTACTGATTATGGATGATCAACCATGATCACATTGAATGGCGGTACTGGCTCAAAGGACCGAATGGCCTACTCCTGCACCTATTGTCTATTGGAAACAGGTCCTTCGGCTGGCTATACTTGCCCATACTAACCAAGGTACCCCATCTACACTAGTCCCACCTGCTCACCTTTGGCCCATATTCTTCGAAACCCTTCCTATCCATGTACCTGTCCAAGTGCCTTTTAAATGTTGTGATAGTACTTGCCTCAACTATGTCCTCAGGCATCTCGTTCCATATACCCTCCACCCTCTTGGAAAAAGTTGCCCCTCGGGTTCCTATTAAATTCTTTAAACCTCTGCCCTCTGGTTCTTGATTGCCCTACAAGTTGTTGTGTTTTCGCCAGTTTCGGTGGAAGGTGTGTGTACTGTGATCAGCGCGGATAATAAATAGAAAGAGGAGGAGCAGCCGAAGCTGGAAGCCATTGCGCTCGGTCGCATCCACGGCAATGTTAGAGCGAGGGCAGGGAGCGGGCTGGAGCAGACGCAGTTATGCGCTGCCTTGGTGGAGCGGAGTGCGCAGTGAGGGCAGCCCTCTGATCTTGCTGGACTCCCGCAGACCGCTCGGCCCCACTGACATGGGATGGGCGAGGACGCCACTGTGGCGGCCGAGCACTCACTGATCTGCCTCAAGGTGAAGGCAAGGTTGCCGGAGCCCGTCCCAGCCGAGTTCCCCTTTCTCAGGAATGCAAGAGCCACTTCACTGAGAATCGTCTGCAGGTCCAGTGGCGAGAGTTGTGTTGACGAGATATGGCAGCGCTGAAGATCTCCGAGGTCGAGATGAAAAGCTACTATTTCCTCCTCGAGGCTTGTTCACTGTTGAAATCCACGCTCAAAAGTAGGTGTCGGAAGTTTCCCCTCTCTTGTCCCAAGTCCAGACTCGATAATAGAAGTGGCATTCCATGTTTTATTTTTAAATATTAAATCGCGTCGTTTTAATGCGAGATCATCGTGGCATCCAGAACGTGTTTAAAAATAACTTGTTTGATGTTCAGATGTAGCAACTGTTTATGAATATGGATGTGGATTGCGCTGAATAATGTATGAGATTGCAAGTTATGATTTCATTCAGAAGGAAAACTGCAACAATCCGCTAAGATAGGGTGGATAAATAAAAATATTTAATTATAGTTCGGGAATTGGGAGCAATAATTTATTTCATGGCAGCCCTTAATGTCAACGCAATGTTTCCTACAATATTCAGCAGTTGTGCTCAGAAAACGAGTTGAGAGTTTAGATAGGATAGTGCTTTTTAAGAGACTTTTGGATGGGCCCATGGACATGGAATGGAAGGATATAGATTACATGCAGACAGATAAGAGATGGTCTTGGCATCATGTTTGACAGAGGGATTTTTATCCAGACATGCTGCCTGACCGCTGAGATACTCCAGCATTTTGTGCCTATCTTTGGCATAGACATTGGTTAGTTTATTATTGTCACGTGTACCAAGGTACAGTGAAAAACTCTTGTGTGCCATCCAGTCAGGGTAAAGACTGTACAATCAAGCAGCCTACAGTGTACAGATGTGGGCGAGTGCTGTTCCTGTGCTGTTCTACATGTTTGTAATAAAGACGGTGCAAATGTAAAGAGCCAGGTGGTCATTGCCCAGGTCGAGTGTTGTTCAGTTGTGTCCTCGCCTCAATGAATCAGCAATGGTGGCATTAATACAGGACCGAACTTAGCAAGTGGAAGGAGCTGCCTCTAGTGACTAGAGTTGGGAGACTAGTTCTGCTTCACAGTGAGTGTTGAGGCCTGTATCTGGAACCAGGATCACAAGGGAGAGGAATGCAGACTATATGTATAGTTTTTAGAGAGTATAGCGTAGCAGCAGACCCACTGAGCGGTTAACTTGTCTCTGCAACTGTTGCGCTACAATGCTGAGAACTATATTCTGCACTCTGTATCTACTCCCTTGCTCGACCTGACGTGACTACATTTATTAAAAGTATTATCTGATCTGACTGTCTAGCTGGCAAAATAAAGCTTTTCACTGTAGCTCAATACTGAACCAACGGCCAATTAACCGACAAACCCGTCGGGTGATCACCCGTTCACACACTAGTCCTATGTTATCCCACTATCTCGTCTACTCCCTGAACACCAGGGGCCAATTAACCGACAAACCTACACGTCTTTGGGACATGGGAGGAAATCCGAGAGCCCAGAGGAAACCCACATGGTTTCAGAGAACGTGCAAATTCCATACAGATAGCACCCAAGGTCAGGATTTAACCCGATCTCTTATACTGTGCGGCAGCACCTCTTACCAGCTGCACCACTGTACCGCCTTATCCAGGGTTCTGCGCCCCAGTTCACACTCTGCCAGCAAAAGGGCCTGTCCCACTTGGGCGACCTTATCCGCGAGTTCTGGCGAGTTTGCCCTCGACTCATATTCGCAGCATGATCGACACGAGGTTGTGGGAGGTCTTCGTACTCTCCATCGTGTTCGAGAGTGGTCTCCGCATACTCGAGGCCTCAGCTAGGTCACGGCGTTTTTTTCAATATGTTAAAAAATGCCCGCGAGTAAAAAAGAGTCGCCATGAAAAAAATCGATACTTTTTTTACTTGTAGGTTTAGTCGTAGTAGGTCATCATGTTAGTCGTAGGTAATCGAGGGTGGTCGAAGGTAGTCGTAGATAGTCGAAGGGAGGTCGAAGGAGATCGAAGGAGGTCGTCTTCACTCTCCACTATTCAGTGTCCAATTTTCCCGAAGTTAGTCGTAGCTAGTCAAAGCTGCTCTTCAACATGTAATTTTTTCAAACTTTTCTAAACTCGCCAATTAGGCCGCCCAAGTGGCACAGCCCCTTACGATTTTTTTCGAGCTCAAGATGTGTTATTTGGATTTGCATAGCGCCGATCACTACCCCAGTATGGCTCAAAGCATGTTTGATCTCCAGGCGCCGGTGCCCTGCAGAAAATGCATCCACTAATGTCTACACAGCAAGCTCCCACAAAGCAAGTGTAACTTCATAAGCTAGGGTACTGTCCGATTCACCTCTACCCTATTGTGGACATTGGACTGACTTACCTAAGGCTGCACAGAACGTAACCCTTACATAAGCCGGGGAGTGCCTGTAGGGTCGATTGCATTCAGAAAAATAACTTTAAAAAAATCAGAGTAGTTTGCAGCGAGACCAGTTACAGTAAGTTCAGAAAGAACAGGTTGTTTTGGCCAAAACTCTTAACAAATGGGATTTCCTCACCTCCTGTCTGGGTCTGTTGTAAATTAATTCACAGAAACATATCACTGACATTCTACACAGTTGTTGTCACGCCAGGAAAGCTAAGTCTGACAAAATATTGACTTCCGATGAGTAACATCTTTACAATGCTGAGAATTATATTCTGTATTCTATATCTTCCCACTTCACTCTACCTATTGTACTTAACTTTGACTTGATTATATCTAAGCATATTAACATCTGATCTGACTAGATAGCGTGCAAAACAAAGCTTTTCAATGTACTTTGGTGCACGTGACAATAACAAACCTCAACCTAAAACGATGACCGGGTTCTGGTTGAAATATTGGGCAGGGCGAGCGAGAAACGTTGCAGGTCCATACACTTCATCCTGAGACTGATTATTTTTATGGCTGATATGACAACTGTATACCACTCCCTCCACTCTGGTGCCAGGAATGCTCAAGTGACATTGAGCGAGTTGGCAGCACATTGTGCGACGTTGAGGAATGAAGGGCAGTCATCCGTTTCGCTACCTGTTCGTCAACATTTTCACTCTCACATCGGCAAGTTCTTAGTAGAATTCTGCTTACTTATTATAGCACAAAGAGGCCATTCAGCCCATCAGGTTCATGCCTGGCCTCAGCAGAGCCATTCTGTCAGTCCCATCCCCTCATCTCCCTCCAGCTAATTCTCTCAACCACAGGTACAGCTGCAGCCTCAGCACCAGAAACCCAGGTTCGATCCTGACTCCATGCTGCTTGTGTGCAGTTTGCATGTTCTCCCATTGGTTTCTTCTGGGCGCTCCGGTTTCCTCCCTCATCCCAAAGGCATGCAGGTTTGTAAGTTAATTGGCCTTTGTAAATTCTCCCTAGTGTGTAGGGAGTGGATGATCAAATGAGAATACACAGAACTAGTGTCAACAGGTGATCGATAGTCAGCATGGACACAGTGGACCGAAGGGCCTGTTTCCATGCTTATTCTCTAAAACAAGCTAAATTATGTCCCATTCATTCTCTTATCACCTGTTTTTACTGAGAGGTAATCTATAGCAGCCATTTATCCACCAGCACATCTTATGGACATGTAAGGAAACCAGAGCACCCGAGGGAAATCCAAGGACACTTGCAATGAGAACTTGCAAACTCTACACAAACAGCGCTGGAGGTCAGGATGGACCTTGGGTTGCTGGACCTATGCAGAAGCAGAGCTAACCAAATGTGAAACTGCTGTATTAACATCAGCACAAACCAGCTGGCTCTTTCTATGTTTAACGTTCTATCACAACTAAATAAATCTTAGCTGGAGTGGGCCACTTAGCATCTCAGCCAACATCCTGATCAAAGTTTATAAAATGATGAGTGGCATAGATAGGGTAGACAGTCCAAACCTTTTTTCTAGGGTAGAAATGTTAACTACTAGAGGGCATAGTGTTAAGGTGAGAGGGGCAAAGTTTAAAGGAGATGTGCGGGCAAGTTTTGTTTTACACCGATAGTGGAGGGTGCCAGGGGTGGTAATAGAGTCAGATAAGATAGTGGCGTTTAAGAGACTTAGATAGGCACATGGATATGCAGGGAATGGAGGGTGTCACATTAAGGCAGAGGAGATTAGTTTAACTTGCATCATGTTCAACACAGACATTGTGGGCCGAAGGGCCTGTTCCTGTGCTGTACTGTTCTATGTTCAATCACCATTCAACCAGATCATGGCTGATCCTGTGCATTGGGCACTCTCAATACCTATATCCCTTGATCCAAAAGATAGGCACAAAGTGCTGGAGTAACTCAGTGGTTCAGGCAGCATCTCTGCAGAAAAAGGATGTGACATTTTGGCTCTGAACCCTTCTTCCTTAATCCCACAAAGGACCAACTAGCCATGAATACACTCTGACTGAGAATCTCATGGTTAGAGAATCTTAAAGATTTACATTCTCTGCAGGAAAAAAAATCCTCATTTTGTAGAACAATGACCAGGCCCTTCAGCCCACAATGTCTGTACCGAACATGATGACTAACACTTATCAAATTGCACTTAACTCCTATCCCTTTTGCTGATTCCATGCTGACCAACCTGAGGAAGCATCGTTTTACCTGTTGAGGAGATCACATCTCATTCTTTTATACACTGGGGAGCTCAGGCCAGTTTTAATCATCCTCTCAGCACAGGGCAGTCCTCTTGTGCCAAGATCCCAGTGAAACTGTTCCACTGGACTGACTCCAAGCAAGGCAACCCCTTGAGTACAGAAATAAAACCTTGTCCAACCTTGATCTCGCCAAAGTTTAGTTAAGAGATACAGCGTGGAAACAGGCACTTGGGACCACCGAGTCCGAACACTAGGGACAATTTACAATTTTACCAAGCCAATTAGCCTACAAACCTGTACATCTTTGGAGTGTGGGGGGGAAACGGAGCTTCCAGAGAAAACCCACGCGGTCACGGGGAGAACGTGCAAATTCTGCACAAACAGCACCTGTAATCAGGATGGAAACTGTGTCTCTGGCACTGTAAGGCAGCAACTCTACTGCTGCAGCTCAATAGCCCAATAAAGCATCATTAAACCATTGAGATAGGGCAAGAGCAGGTAGAGTGTCAGCTGTTTTCTGGGCCCTTTGTGTGTTTCTGATGCACACATTCGGAGTTCACAATGTCATTCCATATACCTTTTAGTTTAATTTAGAGATACAGCGTGGAAACAGGCCCTTCGGCCCACCAAATCCACGCCGACCAGTGAACACCCGCACAATCGTTCTATCCTACAAGTTCTGCACAACTATCATAAAACGTTTTGTTTGTAAGGTTGACTTGAAACTTGCCCTTCTATTTATCCTGTTTACTAGCGTTTACCAGCTTCCCACTGCTATTCTATTCTACGTAAATGACTGTGTTGTCTCACCCATTCTACTCCATGTGTCTTCTCCTACTCACTTGCTAGTCTTAAGTGAGTCAACGTATTTGAAGTATTCCGTGCAGTTCTCGTTGCCTCCATTACAGGAAGGATGTGGAGGCTTTGGGGAAGGTGCAGAGGAGGTTTGCCAGAATGCTGCCTTATTCAGAGAGTATTAGCTAAAAGCAAAGGCTGGACCAACTCAAATTGATTTCTCTCAAAGATAAGGGTAGACCTGATAGAAGTTTATAAATTTATTATAAGAGGGATCGATAAGGTAGACGGTCAAGATATTTTTCCCAGGATGGAAATGTAAAAAAGATTAGAGGGCAGACCTTTAAGGCAAGAGGGGCAAGGTTTTTTACATGGTGAATGGTGGGTGCCTGGAATGTGCTGCCAGGTATGTGGCAGAGGCAGATACAACAGTGGCATTTAAGAGGTTTTTAAATAGGCTCATGGATATGCAGGGAATGGACAGATATGGATCGCGTGCAGGCAGAGGAGATTAGTTTATCTTGGCATCATGTGCAAAACAGACATTGTGGGCCAAAGTGCCCATTCCTCCACTGTACTGTTCTAAGTATTATGACACTTATCAGCAAATTGTCCTCACATTTTCAGATTCTTGTGGGTCTTTTTAAAATGTTCCTCATCTAAAATCCAACCTCACTGGTTGCTCCACACAGCCAGCTCAATATCAGTACCAATCTCCTCTTCAGCCTCACTGAAGCCAGGTCATCCTTTCAAAGTTGTAGGGTGCAGAATCAATTACTATTTCAGCTGAGCTTCAACCAGTGTTAGCAAAACTAGTGATAGGCAGAATGCGTAGAAAAGAACTGCAAATGCTGGTGCCGGATAGACACAAAGTACTAGAGTAACTCAAACTGGAATAGCCACGAACCGCAGATGCTGATTTGCAAAAAAAGACACAGTACTGGTGTAACCCAATTGGTCAGGTAGCATTGCTAGAGAACGTATAGGTGACACTTCAAGTTGGGACCCTACTTCAGACTGATTGTGGTTGGGGAGGAAGAAAAAGCTGGAAGGGAGGTGGGTGAGCAATAGGAGGGGGGGGGGGTTGATAGGCAGATGTTTGGACAAGGGTCACAGATGTAAAGACAAAAGGTGTGAGATAAGGATAGAAGACCTCGAATTGTGAAACCAGAGGAAGGAATATAGGTGGGAGGGTTGAAATGGGTGCAAATTTAGGTGAAGCATAGCGAAGAGAATGGAGAGAAAGGGGAGTGGAGAGAGATGCTGCACGTGGAGCTGCTGCTTCACAGCCCCAAAGATTCAGGTTCATACCTGATGTCAGTGCTATCCATGTGGAGTTTGCATGATCTCCCTGTGAGCGGGATTCCCACCGGGTGCTTCGGTTTCCTCCTGCATCCCAAAGACACAGGGGTGGATTATTGGCCTCTATACTTGTGTAAGTGAGCGGTAGAATCTGGGGGGAGTTGATGGCAATGTGGGGAGAATAAAGCAGTTAGATTAAGATAGGCACAAAATGCTGGAGTAATTCAGCGGGTCAGGCAACATCACTGGAGAACATGGGTAGGACCCTTCTGATTGTCAGAAGAAGGGTCCTGACCCAAAATGTCATCTAACCATGTTATACAGGGATACTGCCTGGACCACTGAGTTACTCCAGCACATTGTATCCTTTAAAAAAAAAAATCCAGCATCTGCAGCTCCTTGTTTCTATGTTCTGGATTAAGATAGAGTTAGTGTAAATGGGTGATCAATGGACCTGTTTCCATGTCGTGTGACTCCAACATTCCCTCACTGGGAGTTTAGGATTCCACATAAGTTATCTTTATTGGATTCCCAACCTGTCCTGACACCTTCAAGCATTGTGTGCTCTTTATCAATGTCTCTGTTCCTGCATCTCTTGTAAAATTGTGTCATTTGTTTACACAGGCTTATTCCATCTGCCATTGCTTCACACTTTAGCGCTGAATTATGTGTGCTTTGCCACTGTTTCTCCTTGCCTTGGCACTCCTAGGGCTGGTGTTGTGTTCTTCACAACATTTCAGAGTTCTGCATCATCTGCTAGCTTTGAAATCTTGTCCTGTATTATACTATTAAGTTGCAACAATTCTGAAGATGACCGATGGGGAGCATTAATGCCTACATCTCTCCAGTCAGAAAGGCAACTGTTCTACACTGCTCGCTCTCTCTCAGCTAGCTCCTATCCTCACCACCATGCCCATTTCAATACAATGTCATTAAAATTGCAAAGAATTATAGATGCAACCCTGACCATCACGCAAATCAACCTCCCTTCCATTGTCTCCATCTACACTTCACGCTGCTACGGCAAGGTCACCAGTATAATCAAGGACTAGTATCATCCCGGTCACTCCCTCTTCTCCCCTCTCACATCAGGTACAGATGTGTGAAAACGCACACCTCCAGATTCAGGGACAGTTTCTTCCCAGTTGTTATCAGGCAACTGAACCATCCTATCAACAACTAGAGAGCGGCACTGAACACCCCCCCCCCTTAGTTAAAATAAACTAAGCTAGCTTGTTCTGGCATTGGAAATGGCTTTTATCCAGGTACACATTCATGAGTAGGGGCATTAACTATGGGTATTTATCCAGGTACACATTCATGAGTAGGGGCATTAACTATGGGTATTTATCCACGTATACATTCATGAGTAGGGGCATTAACTATGGGTATTTATCCAGGTACACATTCATGAGTAGGGGCATTAACTATGGGTATTTATCCACGTATACATTCATGAGTAGGGGCATTAACTATGGGTATTTATCCAGGTATACATTCATGAGTAGGGGCATTAACTGGGTATTTATCCACGTATACATTCATGAGTAGGGGCATTAACTATGGGTATTTATCCAGGTATACATTCATGAGTAGGGGCATTAACTATGGGTATTTATCCACGTATACATTCATGAGTAGGGGCATTAACTGTGGGTATTTATCCAGGTACACATTCATGAGTAGGGGCATTAACTATGGGTATTTATCCAGGCACACATTCATGAGTAGGGGCATTAACTATGGGTATTTATCCAGGTACACATTCATGAGTAGGGGCATTAACTATGGGTATTTATCCAGGTACACATTCATGAGTAGGGGCATTAACTATGGGTATTTTCAGAATGAATCTTGCATGTGAAATGTTCTTTTAGTAAGAAGCTTCTTCCCATCTCTTATCAGACTACTGAACAGTCCTCCCATAAGCTTGGGTACAGTCCCGATCCTCCAACCTATCTCACTGCAGATATTGGACTTTCTCTGGAACCATAACACTGCAATGCTGTAACACTATATTCTGCACTCTGGCATTTTTACCTTTGCACTCCCTGTTGTATTTGTGTGTGGCCTGATTGTACTCGTATATAGTATGAGTTGACTGGGTAGCAGGCAAACAAAGCTTTTCACTGTAACTCGATACACATGACAATAATAAACCCAAACCAATACCACTGGCTGGCTATTTGCTTCTTCAGTGTGAAATATTGCTTGATCACGCAGCCTGACAAACATTGTAAAGAAAGACAGTGCGTAAACAAGCATTCAAGTTATTTGTATCTCAAACACTGGAAGGAATTGTTCAGATTTACGTCCCCATATTTCATGTCCATAGGTTTTAGGAGCAGAATGGGGCTATCCAGCCCATCAAGTCTACTCTACCATTTAATCATGGCAATCTTTCCTTCTCAACCCCATTCTCCTATCTCCTCCCAAAACTCCTGACACCCTTACCAATCAAGAAGCTGTCAATCTGTACCTTAAAAATATCCATTGACTTGGCTTCCACAGCCGTCTGTGGCAATAAATTCCACAGATTCACCACCTTTGACTAAATAAATTCCTCCTCATCTCCTTCTTGAAGGTACATCCTCTATTCTGAGGCTATGGCCTCTGGTCCTAGATTCTCCCACTGGTGGAAACATCCTCTCCACATCCACTCGATTCAGGCCTTTCACTATTCTGTATTTTTCAATGAGGTCTCCCCTCATCCTTCTCAACTCCAGCGACTACAGGCCCAGTACCGCCAAACACTCAACCATGTTAACCCAATTATTCCTGAAATCATTCTCGTAAACCATCTCTGGACCCTCTCCAACGCCAGTACATCCTTCCTCAGATATGGGGTCCAAAACTGCTTGATAAAGCCTCAGCATTACATCCCTGTTTTAATATTCTAGTCCTCTCGAAATAAACAATAGCAGTGCATTTGTCTTCCTTACTACCAATTCGACTTGCAAATTAACTTTTTGGGAAGCCTGCATCATCAATTCCAAGTTCCTATGCACATTTTTAATGTCCATAATGTCACACACCTGGAAATGCTCCAAAGCCCTTTACAACGTTATAGTTTTAAAGAGAGCAGAGAAGGTTAATGAGGATGTTGCCAGTACTCAAGTGCGTGAGTTATGGGGAGAGGTTGGGCAGGTTAAGACTTTATTACTTGGAGCATAGAACGATAATGGGTGATCTTATAGAGGGGTATAAAACCATGAGGGGAATAAATAAGGTGAATGCACCAAAGCATTTACCCAGAGTAGGGAATCAAAAATGAGAGGGTATAGATTTAAGGTGAGTGGGGAAAGATTTAATAGGAACCTGAGGGGCAACTTTTTCACACAGAGGGTGGTGTATATATGGAACAAGCAGCCAGAGGAGGTAGTCGAAGCAGGTACAATAAGACCATTAAAAAGACATTTGGACAGATACAGTACATGAATAGAACGGTTTAGAGGGATATGGGCCAAATGCTGGCAAATTTGTAGAAATCAGGAACTGTAGATGCTGGTTTACAAAAAAGACACAAACTGCTGGACTAACTCAGCGGGTCACGCAACATCACTGGATAACATGGATTGGCGAGATTTCTGGTCTGGACCCTTCTTCAGTCTCTTTCTCTCCTTTGTGTATGGTTTTTTTACAGATGCTGCCTGACCTGCTAGGTTACTCCAGTACTTTGTTCCTTTTTTTAACAGACAAATATTACTAACTCAGATGGGGCATCTTGGTCAGCATGGACAGGTTGGGCTGGGGGGCCTGTTTCTGTGCTGCATGACTCCAACTAATTTTCTGAAGTGCAGTAAAGCTTTGTGTGATACTGTCCAGATTTTCTGGTTGCTCCCACGATGTGGTGTTAATTGATGATCTCCAGCTACTGAGCGAGGAGAAAGGGAACAATTCCCTGTTCCTCGTCCACTTTGCGATGGGTTGCCTCTGAAGTTTGTTAAGCTCCTGTATGGTTGTTGTTGAGATCTTCTTGGTTGGAGAGCAGCTGGGATAGTCCAGTGACCAAGTAGGTCACAGAGGAAAACAACACCATAACCTCTACGGGTAGACAAAGATGCAGGCGAAACTCAGCGGGTGAGAAAGCATCTATGGAGAGAAGGAATAGACGACGTTTCGGGATGAGACCCTTCTTCAGACTGATGGCGAGGGGCGGGAAAAAGAAAGGAAGAGGCGGAGACAGTAGGCTTGTGGGAGAGCTGGGAAGGGAAGGGATGGAGGGAAAAAGCTAGGACTACCTGAAATTGGAGAAGTCAATGTTCATACCGCTGGGGTGTAAATTACCCAAGCGAAATATAAGGTGCTGATCCTCCAATTTGAGCTGGGCCTCACTCTGGCGATGGAGGAGGGAGTTGAAGTGCTGAGCCATTGGGAGATCAGGTTGGTTATTGCGAACTGAGCAGAGGTGTTGGGCGAAGCGATCGCCAAGCCTGCGCTTGGTCTCACTGATGTAGAGAAGTTGACACCTGGAATGGGGGATGCAGTAGATGAGGTTGGAGGAGGTGCAGGTGAACCTCTGCCTCACCTGGAAAGACTGCTTGGGTCCTTGGATGGTCGAGGGGGAGGTAAAGCGGCAAGTGTAGCATTTCCTGCGTTTGCAAGGGAAAGTACCCGGAGAGGTGGTGGTTTGGGTGGAAGGGATGAATTGACCAGGGAGTTACCGAGGGAACGGTCTCTGTGGAAAGCGGAAAGGGGAGGAGATGGGAAGATGTGGCTAGAGGTGGGATCCCATTGGAGGTGGCGAAAATGTCAGAGGATTAAATGTTGTATGCAACGGCTGAAAGGGTGGAAGGTGAGGACAAGGGGGACTCTGTCATTATGAGTAGGGGGATGGGGAGTGAGAGCGGAGCTGCGGAATATAGAGGAGAGCCTGGTGAGAGCCTCATCTATAATAGAAGAGGGGAACACCTGTTCCCTAAAGAATGAGGACATCTCCGATGCCCTGGTCTGGAACACCTCATCCTGGGTGCAGATGCGGCATAGACGGAGGAATTGGGAGTAGGGGATAGAGTCTTACAGGAAGCAGGGTGGGAAGAAGTGTGGTCCAGATAGCCATGGGAGTCAGTGGGTTTATAGTAGATGGCAGACAAAACTGCTGGAGAAACTCAGCGGATGAGGCAGCATCTATGGAGCGAAGGAAATAGGCAACGTTTTGGGTCGAAACCCTTCTTCAGACCTGGTACATTGCCTATTTCCTTCGCTGCATAGATGCTGCCTCACCCGCTGAGTTTTCTCCAGCATATTTGTGTACCTTCGATTTTCCAGCATCTGCAGTTCCTTCTTAAACGGTTTGTAGTAGATGTCGGTCAGTAGTCTGTTACCTGCGATGGAGATGGTGAGGTCTGGAAACTGTAGGGAGATGTCGGAAATGGTCCAGGTGAATTTGAGTGCCGGATGGAATTTAGTGGTGAAATAGATGAAGTCAGTGAGTTCTGCACGGGTGCAGGAGATAGCACCAATGTAGTTGTCAATATAGCGGAGGTAGAGTTCTGGGATGGGGCCAGGGTACGCCTCAAATAAGGATTGTTCGACGTATCCTACAAAGAGGCAGGCATAGCTCTACATGTAAGACTACTGTGGCAGGCAGGGACAGACAAGGTGGAACACCATCTGGGCAATGTAGGGTAATGGCACAATCATCAGGATATTGGGTGTGGAATTATTTGTACAGTGTTTACAGATAAAAGTTTTGAGATAAGTAAATGGAAATCTATAACATAACTGTTGAATGACAAATAAGGGTTGATGTCTGGTGAGTTGGCATTCAGCACCTGTGATGTAACCAGTTTAATGCTGTGTAGTTTGTGGGAGGGGACCGGACACCACTCACGGTGAACAGACTGTGAACATTGTTTTGTGTGGGAATGGTGCGGGTTGGGTCCAGCAATTAACTTCATGGATTTGGGCAAGGCGTCACGTCCCTGCCTCTCCGTCCACTCATTAAAACCAATCGACAAGTGTCGCAGAACACAAATGGTCCCATTTAATATATCTTGGCCACGCTTGTTGTTGAGTGTAGTGACCACACATCTCGAGTCAATTGGGTATATGACCCTGAACAATAACATACTTACTTGCTGCAGTTCGACAATGTGTTTTTCATAAGTTCATAAGTCATAAGAGCAGAACTAAGCCATTCAGTCTATCAAGTCTACTCCGCCATTTAATCATGGCTGATCTACCTTTCCCTCTCAACCCCATTCTCCTGCCATCTCCCCATAACCGCTGACCTCCTTACTAAGTTCATAAGTTATAGGAGCAGTTTTTTTTTAGAATCAGAGAGGTTGCTAGGCAATAAGAATAGTTTAAACTGCTATTAAAAACTCATTTGTAACTAATGCATCTCAGCACAAGATTTATGGGCAGCATTACAACTGATTAATTGGGAAATAGCTTAACTTTTCCTCAGATCACTGAATACTCGTCACTAGTACATTTCCTAATAACAACG
>JAXLNO010003547.1:0-30427 GCA_038087875.1 Malacoraja senta
TCACCTGAACGGTGCTGGGACTGGGGTCCTGGCAAATCATATAACTAGGGCAGTAGAGAGGTCTTTAAACTAAGTAGCGAGGGGGAGGTATCAAGGGGGGTAATAACGGCAGGGGTAGAGGAAATAGAGCAGGGTATCAGTGGGGAAACGAAAATCAAAATGTGACAGGAGGATCCAGAATGTGTGAAGATAAAGCTCTAGATGTAAAAGGGGCAAAAACAGAAAGGAAGGGTAGTAAAAATCATCTGAAAGTGCTGTATCTAAATGCACGGAGTATTCGAAATAAGATAAATGAATTAACGGTGCAATTAAGTACATATAGTTATGATATCGTGGCCATTACGGAGACATGGCTGCAAGGGGATCAGGATTGGGAGTTAAATATAGAGGGGTACTCGACAATTAGAAAAGATAGACAGGAAAGAAAGGGAGGAGGGGTGGCCCTTTTAATAAGGGAGGGAATAACGGCAATAGAGAGGAAGGATATTGCGTTGAAGGATCAGGATAGTGAAACAGCTTGGGTACAGATAGAGAATAACAAGGGGAAAAAAACACTAGTGGGTGTAATTTATAGACCTCCAAATAGCTGTGACGCTGTTAGTCAGAACATAAATCTGCAAATAGTTGACGCATGTAAAAAGGGAACTGCTGTAATCATGGGGGACTTCAATTTTCATATTAATTGGGCAAACCAAACTGGGCAGGGTAGACTAGAGGAAGAGTTTATAGAATGTATTAGAGACGGGTTCCTAGAACAGTATGTCACAGAACCGACAAGGAGGGAGGCAATCTTGGATCTGGTCCTGTGTAATGAAGCAGGATTAATTAAAAATGTCATAGTTAGGGACTCGTTGGGAACAAGTGACCACAATATGGTCGAATTCCATATTCAAATAGAAGGGGAGCAGGTTGAAACTCAGGCTAGGGTACTTAGTCTAAATAAAGGGGATTATGAAGGTATGAGGACTGAGCTGATCAAAGTTGACTGGGATAGCAGACTCAAGAATAAGACGGTACATGAGCAGTGGTGTACGTTTAAGGATCTACTGTATAACCTTCAAGAAAAATTTATTCCTATGAAGAAAAAAAGGGGTAAGGGAAAGAACAGTCAGCCATGGCTCAGTAAAACTATAAAGGATAGTATTCGGCTGAAGGCAAGGGCATATAAGGTAGCTAGAGATAGTGGGAGGGTAGAGGATTGGGAAGCATTTAAAGGTCAGCAAAAAATAACTAAGAGATTAATTAAGATGGGGAAAATAGACTATGAAAGGAATTTAGCGAACAACATAAAAACTAATAGTAAGAGTTTTTATAGCTATATAAAAAGAAAAAGGGTGGCTAAGGTGAACGTTGGTCCATTGGAGGGTGAGACTGGAGAGTTGTTGGTGGGGAACATGGAAATGGCAAAGGCATTAAACGAGTATTTTGTATCAGTCTTCACCATAGAAGACACAAAAAATATTCCAACGCTGGATAAACAGGGGCGGTAGGAATGGAGGAGCTAAATACTATTAAGATCACCAAGGAGGTGGTATTAGGGAAATTAATGAGACTGAAGGAGGATAAATCCCCTGGGCCTGATGGATTACATCCAAGGGTCTTGAGGGAGATAGCGGTGGGGATTGTGGATGCATTGGTGATAATTTTCCAAAACTCCCTGGAGGCAGGAACGGTCCCAGTGGATTGGAAAATGGCCAATGTAACACCTATATTTAAAAAAGGAAGTAAACAGAAGGCGGGTAACTATAGACCGGTTAGTCTAACATCGGTGGTGGGTAAAATGTTAGAGACAATTATTAAAGAAACACTAACGGGGCACTTGGATAAACATGACTTCATCGGACAGAACCAGCATGGTTTTGTGAAGGGGAAGTCCTGTTTAACGAATCTGCTCGAATTCTTTGAGGAAGTAACAACCCGGGTGGATAAAGGGGAACCGGTGGATGTGGTATACTTGGACTTCCAAAAGGCTTTTGACAAGGTGCCACATAAGAGACTATTGCTAAAATAAAAAATTATGGGATTGGGGGTAATATATTAGCATGGGTAGAGGATTGGCTAACAAATAGGAAGCAGAGAGTGGGGATAAATGGTTCATACTCGGGATGGCAACCGGTAACTAGCGGGGTTCTGCAAGGGTCGGTGCTGGGACCCCAGTTGTTCACAATTTATATAAATGATTTGGAGGAGGGAACCAAGTGTAATATATCAAAATTTGCGGACGATACAAAAATGGGAGGAAAAGTAGGGGATGAGGAGGATAGGAAGAGTCTGCAAAAGGATATAGATAAGCTAGGTGAGTGGGCAACAACTTGGCAGATGAAATTTAATACTAATAAATGTGAAGTCATTCACTTTGGGAAAAAAAATGATAGGGCAAGTTATTTTCTAAATGAGGTGGAGCTGCGTTGTAATGCAACGCAAAGGGATCTAGGGGTAGTAGTACATGAATCACTAAAAGTTAGTATGCAGGTGCAGCAAGCAATCAGGAAGGCCAATGGAGTTTTGGCCTTTATTGCTAGGGGGATTGAGTATAAAAACACGGAGGTCTTGCTGCAGCTGTACACAGTATTAGTGAGACCACATTTGGAATACTGTGTACAGTTCTGGGGTCCATACTTAAGAAAGGATGTACTGGCCCTGGAGGCAGTGCAGCGAAGGTTTACAAGATTAATTCCTGCAATGAGGGGATTGACATATGAGGAAAGGTTAAGTAGGCTGGAACTCTACTCTTTGGAGTTTAGAAGAATGAGAGGCGATCTCATTGAAACATATAAGATCGTGAGGGGCCTTGATCGGGTGGATGCACCGAGGATGTTCCCAATGATCGGGGAAACTAGAACTAGGGGACATAGTTGTAGAATAAGAGGGGGCTCTTTTAAAACTGAGATGAGGAAGAACTTCTTCACCCAGAGGGTGGTTAATTTATGGAATTCACTGCCCCAGGGAGCAGTGGAAGCAGAAACATTAAATATATTTAAGTCTAAAATAGATGTTTTTTTAGCTGCCAAGGGGATAAGGGGCTACGGGGAGAGGGCAGGGATATGGACCTAGGTATGGTTAGTATAGTAAGACCTGAGTGATCTCCTGGACAAGTGTCGATCGCCTGGATTGGGGTCGGAGAGGAATTTCCCGGATTTTTTTCCCGAATTGGACCTGGGTTTTTATCCGTTTTTTTGCCTCCCCCAGGAGATCACGCGGTTCTTGGGGTGGAGAGGGGTGATAGCGATATAAAGGGGAGGGTAGTGTCTTGTGTTCTGTGTCTTGTGTCTACTGTTTGTGGGTAAGGGTGTCTGTTTAGTGTTCAGCCATGAGCGAATGGCGGTGCGGGCTCGATGGGCCTGGTGGTCTACTCTCGCACCTACTTTCTATGTTTTTCTATGTTTTAACCGGCCCTTTGGCCCACAAAGTCTGTCCGAACACGATGCCAAGACCACCCCTTATCTACCTGCATCTAATCCAAATCCCTCCATTCCCTGCATATCCATGTGCCTACCCAAAAATCTGTTAAATACCACTATCCCAACTGCCTCCACCACCACCCCCCCCCCCTGTAGCACGTTGCAAACACTCACCACCCTCTGTGTAAACAACGTACCCCACTCATCTCACCGAGTCATATTGTGGAAACGGGCCCTTCGGCCCAACTTGCCCACACCGGTCAACATGTCCCATCTATACTAGTCCCACCTGCCTGAGTTTGGTCCATATCCCTCCAAACCTATCCTATTCATGTACCTGTCCAACTGTTTCTTAAATGTTGGGATAGTCCTTGCCTAAACTACCACCTACATGTTCCATACACCCTCACCCTATGTCCTCTGGTCCTCGATTCACCCACTCTGGTCAAGGGATCTCTATGTATCTGCCCGATCTATTCCTCTCATGATCTTATACACCTCTATAAGATCACCCCGCATCCTCCTGCGCTCCAGGGAATAGAGTCCCAGCCTACTGAACACAATACTCTAAATGCAGCCTCACCAACGTCTTATACAACTGCAACATGACCTCCCAGCTTCTATACTCAGTACTCTGACTGATGAAGGCCAATGTGCCAAACGCCTTTTTGACCACCCTATCTACCTGCGACTCGACCTTCAAGGAACCATGCACCTGTAATCCTAGATCCCTCTGCTCCACAACCCTCCACTGAGCCCTATCATTCATTGTGTAGGTCCTGCCCATGTTAGACGTCCCAAAATGCAACACGTCTGTATTAAACTCCATCAACCATTCTTCAGCCCACCTGGCCAATCGATCCAGGTCCTGCTGCAATCTTTCACAACCATCTTCACTATCTGCAAAACCACCCACTTTTGTATCATCTCCTTGAGACTTTGATCCTCTTAACTGAAAGCTGTGTCCGTGGGTAATAGGGTCTGACTGTCTATCCTACCTATGCATCTCATAATTTTATATACTTTTCTTATGTGGTTATGAGGCATATTTAATCGTGGACTTCCTTAGTTGGGTATGGATGTTTCGTTCCAATTTTATTTTAAAAAACGCTCAGACTTCATCCGGACGACTGCTTGCTGTTTGGTGACCACACTGCAGAAAGATATTTTACCTGCATACAAGATATCCCAGGACATCATCTTATGAGCTGCACTTCAAAAACAATTGCACTGACTGCAATGGACTTTTGGATATCCTAACATCATAAAAGGTGGTATAGAGATTCAAGTCTCTTCACTATCTCATTATCTCACAGCCCTTTGTCTCCTTTTCATAGAGTCGTACAGTACGGTATCAGGCCCGTCAGCCCAACTTGCCCACGCCGACCAAGATGCCCCATCTACACTAATCCCACCTGATGCATTTGGCCATTAATCCTTCTGAACCTGACCTCTCCATGTACCTGTCCAAATGTCTTTTAAATGTTGTTATTGTACCTGCCTCAACTACCTCCTCCGCCAGCTTGTTCCATATACCCCAGCACCCTCAATGCGAAGAGCCCTTCAGGTTCCTAGTCAATCTTTCCGCTCTCACCTTATTCCTATTAAGTCACATAATGATGAGAAGTGGTGTCGGTGTAGGGTGAGTTTGATATTCAACATGGACTTGGTGGAGCGTAGGGGCTGTTTCTGTGCTATATGACTCTATGACATTTCAGGGGAGGTAACCAAGATCTTGGGCAAAGTATTTAGGTTTTCACCGTGTCTAGAAGCCAGAAAGAGAATCCCTTGGCTGTCTCAGAAAGAACTGCAGATGCTGGAAAAATCGAAGGTAGACAAAAATGCTGGAGAAACTCAGCAGGTGAGGCAGCATCTATGGAGCGAAGGAAAAGAATAGGTGACGTTTCGGGTCTCGACACTAAAACATCACCTATGCCTTCGCTCCATAGATGCTGCCTCACCCGCTGAGTTTCTCCAGCATTTTTGTCTACCCTTGGCTGTCTTGTCATTTGAGGTTAGTATCACCGTTGGGAGAGCGTTTGAACTTGTGATCATCAATCTACCAGATCTGGAAGATGGTAGATAGACACAAAAAGCTGGAGTAACTCAGCGGGACTGGCAGCATCTCTGGAGGGAAGGAATAGGTGACGTTTCGGGTCGGGACCCTTCTTCAGGAGGATGGTACGTATCTCAGAGGGTTAAAGAAGTGACTACAGAGAAGAGATTACAGAGCTCAGGAAGGTTGAGACCATGGGTGCATTTGAATAATAAATATAAAGATGGAGAACACTGCAGAGTTTAATTTTCCCCGTACAACAAACTCACGCTGTGCAGAAACCTAAAATAGGATCGCTGCCTGCAGTTGTCCATTGTCTAACGACAAGAGATTTGCAACCTACAAATGTCCTGTGGTGCAGATGAATGGATGAGTATCACAAAGGTAGATGCCCTGACACGACTGTGAGGTGGGAACATCGCTTGTTACATTTTAAACCGATTTTTCTTATCTTTATTGAACCAAACTTTACCGAAACAGTTTATAGAAATACTGAAGAAAATAGTTTTACTGCTTATTTTGGTAAAAATCGACAAATATATTTTCACGTGTTTAGCTTAGTTTAGTTTGGAGATACAGTGTGGAAAGAGGCCCGTCGGCCCATTGGGTCCGCGCTGACCAGCGATCATCGCGCATTAACACTATCCTACACCCACTAGGGACAATGTTTACATTTACCAAGCTGTTTAACCTACACACCTGTACGTCTTTGGAGTGTGGGAGGAAACCGAAGATCTCAGAGAAAACCCACGCAGGTTTGTCTGTCGGGGAGAATGTACAAATTCTGTACCGACAGCTCCTGTAGTCGGGATCGAACCCGGGTCTCTGGCGCTGCATTCGCTGCAAGGCAGCAACTCTACCGCTGCGCCACCGTGAAAGGCCTGGATACAGTGGATGGGGAGAGGATGTTTCCACTAGTGAGAGAGAGTCTAGGACCAGAGGACATAGCCTCAGAATAAAAGGATGTGCCTTTAAAAAGGAGATGAAGAGGAATTTCCTTCGTCAGAGGGTGGTGAATCTGTGGAATTCATTGCCACAGACGGCTGTGGAGGCGAAGTCAATGGATATTTTTAAGGCAGAGATTGATAGATTCTTGATTAGTCCGGGTATCAGGGGTTATGGGGAGAAGGCAATAGAATGGGGTTGAGAGGTAGATCAGCCAGGATGGCGGAGTAGACGATGGGCCGAATGGCCTAATTCTGCTCCTAATTCTGATAAACATGAACTTATCAATTTAATTTATTAATTTCTGTCATATAAAGTTTGCAAAGGCAGAGGGAATGCAAAGCCAATGGAATTGAGAGAAATGACTGAAATGTTAATAGTTCCGGTCCCACTGCCCAGACGTCTCGCAGGCTCATTGTGCCGATGTTGCTGTGTAAAGCGATGTGTGCAAGGTGTATCTCAGTGCAGATTACCAGAGGGCCTTGTGAGAGCCACAGGTCATTGCACCCTTGGCCCTGTGGTGGTCGGAACAGGCAAAGCAATGACCAACAAGCGACCAGCTTAGATGGGGCATCTTGGTCGGTATGGATGAGTTGGGCGAAGGGCATGTTCTTGGTCCTGTATCACTCAATGACTTTAAGCTAAGAAGATATTGGATTTGTACCTTTTTTTAAAAATGCTGTACTGTGAAGTTGCATGGAGTTGTGGATGTAGCTCAGTCCATCACACAGACAGACACACGCACGCCCACACGCACGCACGCACACACGCACGCACGCACGCACGCACGCACACACACACACAGTCCCAACATCGACTCCATCTACACTTCACACCACCTTGGAAAAGCAGCCAACACAATCAAAGACTTGTCCTTCTTCTCCCCGCTCCCATCAGGCAGAAGGTACAGAAGCTTGAAAGCGCGCACCACCAGACTCAGGAACAGCTTTTCCCCTCTGTTATCAGGCTTCTGAACGGCCCTTCCATAAGCCAGGGCACTGTCCGATTCACCTCTACCCCATTGCGGACATTGGCCTCTGTCTATGGTTCTATGCGCTACAATGCTGAGAACTATATTCTGCACTCTGTATCTCCCCCTTTGCTCTACCTATTGTACTTGAGTTTGACGTGATTGTATTTATGTACAGCATTATCTGATCTGTTTGGCCATGCAAAACAAAGCTTTTCATTGTACCTCAGTACACATGACAATAATAAACCTAAACATACTCATGCACTCTGCAATGACAGAAAACTGAAGAGAAGATATTCCCTTGCAACAATAAGATAGAATATAAAAGTAATAATTTCTGATTATCGCAAGCAAGTGTGTGAAATGCTTTGACTTACAGTTATAACAGAGTAGGAGTCCAGCTTCACCATCTTCATACACATCAATAGCTGCAACAAAAGTAACCTGCAATGATAATGGGTATGAGTAGTGCATAATGTCGGCAAGAGGTATGGACAGTCTTAACTTCTAAACACGGAAGGGTGGCTTCACCATTCCGAAGGCTTTCCCTCCACAGTAATCGACAAGCAAAGTACCGCAGATGCAGAGGAATCTGAAATAAAATCATGAGAAGACTCAGTGCAGCAGTCAGCATCTGCGGTGAAATTGTTAACATTTCGGCTCGAGGCCTTTCCATCGGGAAATGAGAACGGTTCAACAGCAAACACGTGTCACTGCCCTCAGAACGTAGCATTGGCTTCGAAGATAGACACAAAGTACTGGAGGAACTTAGCCAAGTAAGGCAAGGTCTTGCCGTTAAAGGGTCTGTCCCACTTGGGCGTCATTTGCGCGACATCATTTACGCGTCACAACGCACGTCGCGCGGTGTCGTGTCGTGCACGTGATGCGTGCATGGTGCGCATTACACGTGCATGGTGCCTGGTGACGTAGGCAGTGACGCGCGGTTGTGCGCGGCGCCCCAGGATTTTGGGATGTACAAAATCTTTGCGCGCCATCTGCGTGATGTGCAAATGACACCCAAGTGGGCAGGCCCTTAACTCAGTGGGTCAGGCAGCATCCCTGGAGAAAAAGGATGGATGATGTTTCGGGTCAGGACCCTTCTGCATTGACTTCAACAATTTCAGAAAACCACCCATTTCCATAGAACATAGAATAGTGCGGCACAGGGACAGGCCCTTCAGCCCACAATGTCTGTACCGAATATTAGATGTAGACGGGTTAGTTACTAAGTTTGCAGATGACATCAAAAATATAGTTTAACACAAGTTGAACCAATCATCTCTGCCTGAACATGATCCATATTGCTCCATTCTCTGCATATCCATGTGCCTATCTACAAGTCTCCTCTTATCCCTTTTAAATGCCGCTATCGTATCTGCCTCCACCACCACCACAACAGTGTATTCCAGGCACCGAACACTTTCCATATAAAAATGACAAACATCCCCTTTGAACTTTGCCCCTCTCGCACTAAAGCTCTGCCCTCTAGACATTTCTATCCTGGGAAAATGGTTCTGACTGTCTCCGCTATCTATGCCTCTCATTGTTTTATATACTTCTATCAGCTCTCCCCTCAATTCCAACGTTGCAGAGAAAACAATCCATGTTGGTCTAACCTTTGCTCATAGCTTGTATCCTGTAATGATTCTGGTAATCTTCTTCTGCACCCTCTCCAAAGCCTGCACATCCTTCCTGTAATGGGGTGAGAAGAACGGTACTCGATACCCCAAATGCGGCCTAGCCAAAGTGTTATAATACTGCGGCATAACGTCCTGACTCTTATACTCGACCGCTGACGGCAACTAATGAAGGCAAGCACATTATATGCCTCTTTTACCACTCTATCTGTATGCGTTGTTACTTACAGTGAGTTACTGCATCACTACAGCAAGTTGTGGACTTGCTCCCTCTGTACATCAATGCTGTTAAAGCCTTAACATTAACTGCATACTTTCCCTCACATCCGACCTCCCAAAAGTGCAACACCTCACACTTTCTCACATTAAACTCCATCTGCCATTTCCCCACCCATTTGTGGAGATTTACGAGGATGTTGCCAGGACTAGTCTTCTTATCGGGTCCACGTCAAGAGTAGAAGTTGTTCAGCCAGAGCTGAACGCACTTCTCCGGCATCTGCATACAGTGGTGTTGGTCTTGCGCTTCTTGTCGCTTCTTGTGCGTGGTGGTGGAAAGATTGGTGGAAACGGGGCCGCGACGTGAAACGCTCTTTCCTTGACCCCGCCAGGACTCGTGGGCCTGAGGCTACAGGGAGAGGTTGAGCTGGCTGGGACTCTACTCCTTGAAGCGCAGGAGGATGAGTGGTGAACTTATTGATGCATACATTGAGAGGAATAGATTAGGAGGTCGCATGGAGTCTCTTGCCCAGAGGAGGCCAATCGAAAACCAAAGGCGAGGGGGGGAAAGATGTAATAGGAACATGAAGAGTAACTTTTTTCGTGCAAAGGGTGGTAGTTGTATGGAACGAGCTGCTGGAGGAGGTCATTGAAAAATACGTACAGGCTTGTAGGCTAATTGGCTTGGTAAAACTTTATATTGTCCCTAGTGTGTACTGGATAGTGTAAGGGCCTGTCCCACTTGGCCGTCAATTACACGACAGGCCGGTAGTGACTGACGCCGCGTCATCATGCGTCTGCACAGCCGTCTGGAGCGCGTGACATCATTTGAATACCCAGTTTCTGATATTTATGGTGATTTTCTAAAATGTTCCAGTTTCTTAAGTGGTGCTCGCAATTGGAAAACTGCAGATGTAATGCCCATATCCCAAAAAGTGGTGAATGAAAAGTAGCAAGCTGCAGACCAGATTATACTGTGGGAAGGAAGTGCAGATGCTGGTTTAAATTGAAGATAGACAACAAAATGCAGGAGTACTCAGCGGGACCGGCAGCATCTCTGGAGAGAAGGAATGGCTGACGTTTCGGGTCGAGACTCTTCTTCAGTCTGAAGAAGGGTCCTCGACCCGAAACGTCACCCATTACTTCTCTCCAGAGATGCTGCCCGGTCCCGCTGAGTTACTCCTGCATTTTGTGTCTATCTCCAATCGTCTTGGCCCCGTTCTGGGAGTAGAAGTGGGGCGGAAGCGGATCCGCAACGGCCGTGAGCCCCAGGCCGAGTTCGGCGATCGCTTGCCTGCTTCTGCTGCTGTTGGAGGTGAGACGTTGCGTCGCGCCAGGGTGTCCCACTTGGCCGTCAGTTACGCGACAGGCCGGGTGGCGCTGAAATTTCGTGCAGCACGAAATCCTGGCTCGCTGCGCGATATCGCGCCGCCAACTCCACACTCCTCCATGCCACTCCATGCGCCCGTCCTGGGCTACCCACACGCTACCCACATGCTATCCACACGCTACCAGATTGCGTAAATTGCGCGCAAATGACGGCCAAGTGGGACAGGCCCTTCAGTGTACGGGGATCGAAGGTCGGCACGGACTCGGTGGGCCGAAGGGCCTATTTCCGTGCTGTATCTCTAAACTAAACTAAGCTCTGGCTCATATTAAACATTTTCCCTTTATTTCTAATTTTGTTTTCGGTTTTGACTGAAGAGTACCGACCTGTAACATTAACCCTGTTTCTCTCTCCACATATGCTGTCTGACCTGTTGAGGATTTCCACCATTTGCTGTGTTTAATTCCACTGCCACATCTTGGCAGTGAATTGGTATCCAGGATCGCGTCACCAACAGCGGCTCACGAGATCATTAACTTCACCAGTGTTACCTGCAGGCAGGAACAATCACCCAAAGGCAGTGGTCACAGATGCAGATGTTTAAACAAAGGTTACAATCCCCCCCTCCCATTCCCACACTGACCTTTCTGTCCATGGAGGAGGCCCAGCGCAAATTGGAGGAACAGCACCTCATATTTCGCTTGGGCAGCTTACACCCCAGCTGTATGAACATTGACTTCTCTAACTTCAAGTAGCCCTCGCTTTCCCTCTCTCTCCATCCCCTCCCCATTCCCAGTTCTTCGACCAGTCTTACTGTCTCTGACTACATTTTATCAGTTTTGTCGTTACCTTCCCCCAGCTAACAATGATCTTTGTTAAAGAAGGAACCGCAGATGCTGGAAAATCGAAGGTACACAAAAATGTTGGAGAAACTCAACGGGTGCAGCAGCATCTATGGAGCGAAGGAAATAGGCAACTTTCGGGCCGAAACCCTTCTTCAGACTGAAGAAGGGTTTCGGCCCGAAACGTGGCCTATTTCCTGGGCAACACATGGGCAAAACCCCAAAGATACAAAATTATACAAAATACATTCAGTATAGAAATTGGTTTTGAACAGTACAGATTTCAACTGGGCTCAAGATTCTCGACTCAAGATTAGGTTTAACAATTTCAGATATTGATTCTGATATTGCCACTTGCATTTTTTCCTTTAGAGAAACTTTAGAGAAACAGGCGCTTCGGCCCATCGAGTCCATGCTGACCAGTGACCCCCTGTGCACGAACACTATCATACACAGACTCGGGACAATTTACAATTTTGGTTTCACTGAAGCCAATTAACCTACAAACCCGTGTGTAGGAGGGAACTGCAGATGCTCAAAGTGAGGCACAAAACGCTGGAGTAACTCAGCGGGGCAGGCAGCATCTCTGGAGAGAAGGAATGGGTGGTGTGTTGGGTCGAGACCCTTCTTCATACAAACTTACAAACTTGTACGCCTTTGGAGTGTGGGAGGAAACCGGAGCGCCCGGAGAAGACGCGTGTGGCCACGGGGAGAATGTACAGACAGCACCCGTAGTCAGGATCGAACCTGGGTCTCTTGCGCTGTAAGGCAGCAACTCTGCTGCTGCGCCACTGTGCCGCCTCTCAAATTTTTGTCTAATTATGTAAAACCTTCTACGCTCATGTATCTGCAACTCTTTATTCAGTACCCCTTACTCAACCTCTACCCCCTTCAGATTCTTCCTCCCCACCGCCTGTTACTCTGCATCTTAAAAAATCTGTTTTATCGTGATTTTTGTTCCTCCGGTCCTGATAAAAGGTTGTTAGCCTGAAAGGTTATCTCCTTGCTCAGACACCGCAGGCTTGCTGAGCACTTATCAGTTCCACTATAATTAAATGCATTAAATTTGAGGAATCATTAGAATGTCTGCAAACTGCGTCATCAGATACCAATGATGGACACAGAATGCTGGAGCAACTCAGCGGGTCAGGCAGCATCTCTGGAGAGAAGGAAAGGGTGACGTTTCGGGTCGGGACCCTTCTTCAGACTGGTTTTATGACCAAGCATCTGCAGTTCCTTGTAGTCAGTATATCTGATCCCTTCACCAGTTTTGAGAACAGCTTTTTCACCACTGTTGTGAGTCCCTGATGCAGCGGGTGGAACCGCTACCTCACAGCGCCAGAGACCTGGGTTCGATCCTGACCTCGACTGCTGTCTGTTGGGAGTCTGCATGTTCCCCCTATGACTGCGAGGGTTTCCTCCCGCACCCCAAAGACGTGCGGATTTGAAGGTTAACTGGCCCTCTGTAAATCACCCCTAGTGTGTAGTGAGTGGATGAGAAAGTGGACAACATAGAACTCGTGTGATGGTCTGCGTGGACCCGATGAGCTATTTCCCTGCTGTTTCTCCAAACTCTAAACACTTGAAGGGACCTCTCATAAGTTACGGATGAATTCCTGATCTTCCAATCTACCTTCTTGCGCCACTTGCACTATTTTGTTCCTGCACTTTCCGTGTGGCTTCGACACAACATTCTGTCCTCTGTTCATTTTCTCTTTTGCACGACCTGCTGTACTTGTGGACAGTGTGATTGCACTCATCGTCACTGTATGTAGCATCAGCAACAATAATAAGCCAAGTCTGGCACACAATCAACAAGACAAACAGAAAGATGAAACTAGCTTGAGCAGACGTTGCCTCATCGGGCCAGGGTTCAATACCAACCTCTGGTGCCATCTATTAGTGTGTATGTTCTCACTGTGACCACGCGGACTTCCTCCGGTTTCCTCCCACATCCCGAAGATTGTTGGAGGTAGGATAATTGCCATCTGTTAAGGGCTCCTCCAGAGGTGGAATCAAGGGGACGTTGACACACAAACCAACCTCCCTTCCGTTGACTCCATCTACACCTCACGCTGCCTCGGCAAGGCCAGCAGCATAATCAAGGACCAGTCTCACCCTGGTTATTCCCTCTTCTCCCCTCTCCCTTCAGGCAAGAGGAGGTACAGAAGTTTGAAAACGCACACCTCCAGATTCAGGGTACCGTTTCTTCCCAGCTGTTATCAGGCAACTGAACCGTCTTCTCACCAATTAGACAGTGGTCCTGACCTCCCATCTACCTCAAAGGAGGCCCTTGGACTATCATTAATTGGACTTTACTGGACTTTATCTTGCACTAAATGTAATACCTTTTATCCAGTATCCGTACACTGTGGACGGCTTGATTGTAATCACGTTTAGTCTTTCCGCTGACTGGATAGCACGCAACAAGAAAGCTTTTCACTGTACCTTGGAACACGTGAGAATAATAAACTAATACGCTAAACTTGATGGGAATGTGAGCAATAGATGTTGCAGAGAAAGTAACAGGGGAGTGGGAGCCCAGCATAGTCTGGATGGGCCGAATGGCTTCCTATGTGTAGATGGAAAGACAGCAGGCTCCCAGTAACCAGGATAGTCTCAAGATTCTGGTGTAGCTGTGATGGCTGAAAATCCCCAGCGGTTTGTCTGTGAAACCTATTTGGGATTGTGGTTCGCCACTTAGAGATCTAGCCCCAGCCAGGGCACTTGGTTAAAAGGGTTAATAAGAGGAGCACAGTGGCACTGGGTGGCACGGTGACGCAGAGGTAGACTTGATGCCTCACAGCACCAGACACCCAGGTTTGCAGCGTAGGTTTACAAGGTTAATTCTCGGGGTGGCGGGACTGTCATATGCTGAGAGAATTGAGCGGCTGGGCTTGTACACTCTGGAATACAGAAGGATGGGAGGGGATCTTATTGAAACATATAAGATTATTAGGGGTTTGGACACGCCAGAGGCAAGAAACATGTTCCCGATGTTGGGGGAGTCCAGAACCAGGGGCCACAGTTTAAGAATAAGGGGTAAGCCATTTAGAACGGAGATGAGGAAACACTTTTTCATACAGAGAGTTGTGCGTCTGTGGAATTCTCTGCCTCAGAGGGCGATGGAGGCAGGTTCTCTGGATACTTTCAAGAGAGAGCTAGATAGGGCCCTTCAAGACAGGGGATATGGGGAGAAGGCAGGAACGGGGTACTGATTGGGGATGATCAGCCATGATCAGATTGAATGGCTAAACCTGGCTGGCTGCTGAACATGTCAATATGTACATATATACAATCAAGTCCAACTCAAGTACAATAGGTAGAGCAAAGGGGAAGATACAGAGTGCAGAATATAGTTCTCAGCATTGTAGCGCATCAGTTCCAGAGACAAAGTCCAATGTCCGCAATGGGGTAGTGGTGAATCGGACAGTACCCTAGCTCTTGGAAGGACCGTTCAGAAGGCTGATAACAGAGGGGAAGAAGCTGTTCCTGAGTCTGGTGCTGCGCGCTTTCAAGCTTCTGTACCTTCTGCTGGACGGGAGTCGGGAGAAGGAATGACCGGGGATTATGTTGGCTGCTTTTCCGAGGCAGCGTGAAGTGTAGATGGAGTCTACACTTGGGGCTAGTGGAGAAGGCAGGCACGGGTTATTGATTGGGGACGATCAGCCATGATCACAATGAATGGCGGTGCTTGCTCGAAGGGCCGAATGGCCTCCTCCTGCACCTATTGTCTATGTTTCTGTGAGTCGATGGCGGGGAGTCTGGTCTGTGTGACGGACTGGGCTACATCCACAACTCTGTGCGATTTCTTGCGGTCTTGGGCAGAGCTGTTCCCAAACCAAGCTGTGATGTGACCCGACAGTGTGCTTTCCGTGGTGCATAGCTGAGGGATACTTTGTTGCTATGGATAACGATTCTGTTGCCTGGAGTTAGAACTTTAGATAACAAATTTGATATTACAGTTTGAGAAATACAAATATAGCATTTAAGAGACTTTTAGATAGGCACATGGCTATACAGAGAATGGAGGGATATGGATGGTGTGGAGGCAGAGATTAGTTTAACCTGGCACCATGTTCGGAGCAGACATTAGACTTGAGACAAATGACTGGATTTGGATTTGCACATGGATAGGCAGGGAATCTTTAGTTTAGTTTAGAGATACAGTGCCCTTCGGCCCATTGAGTCCGTGCTGACCAGCGATAACACTATCTTACGCACACTAGGGACAATTTACAATTTAGCCGAAGCTAATTAACCTACAAACCCGCGCGTCTTTGGAGTGTGGGAGGAAACCGGAGTCCCAGAGAAAACCTGCTGTCACGGGGAGAACGTACAAACTCCGTACAGACAGCAGCCGTAGTCGGGATCGAACTCGGGTCTCCGGCGCTGTAAGGCAAGCAGCTCTACCGCTGCGCCACCGTGCTGGACCTAATTGTGGGCTGAAGGGCCTGTTCTTGTGCTGTACTGTTCTAGGTTCAAAATAAAAAACTGAAATTGCTCAGTAAAATACAAATTCCGAGGGCCTTTCAAAGGGATGGCAATGTCTAAATGGTTAGATTTTAGCACTTAAAACACCTATGATGGAGGTAGTAATGTCGTAAATCACAGCGTTATGAGGTTATGAGGAGAACGTGTAAAGAATTCTTCGGGGAAGGCAGGAGACGTTGGTTGATGAATAGCCTGGTGCTGCGCAACTCTCCACGGATCCATTGGAATGAAGGCAGCACAGATAAATGAGGAGCATTCACCTGCACCAGCGTGGTGGAGTTTGTATGTTCTCCCCGTGACAGCAGCGGTTTGTCAAGGAGGACTCTCTCTAACTTCTACAGGTGCACAGTAGAGAGCATGCTGACCGGTTGCATCGTGGCTTGGTTTGGCAACTTGAGCGCCCTGGAGAGGAAAAGACTACAAAAAGTAGTAAACACTGCCCAGTCCATCATCGGCTCTGACCTCCCTTCCATTGAGGGGATCTATCACAGTCGCTGCCTCAAAAAGGCTGGCAGTATCATCAAGGACCCACACCATCCTGGCCACACACTCATCTCCCTACTACCTTCAGGTAGAAGGTACAGGAGCCTGAAGACTGCAACGACCAGGTTCAGGAACAGCTACTTCCCCACAGCCATCAGGCTATTAAACCTGGCTCGGACATAACACTGAACTTTACTGGCCAATACTGTTATTTGCACTTTATCAGTATATTGACCATTGTGTATATATTTATAGAATGCCTTGTAGTAAATGCCTACTATGTTCTGTTGTGCTCAAGCAAAGCAAGAATTTCATTGTCCTACCAGGGACACATGACAATAAACTCACTTGACTTGACTTGACTTGACCACAGGCTGAGGCTCACACCGCCCTGGTGTGCAGTAGATACAGTAATCCACCCAGGACATCCAGGGTCTGAGAGATCACTTGAGCTAAGATGGTGCTCACCACCTCTACCACAGCCTACACCTCTAACCAAGGGCGGCATGGTGACGCAGCGGTAGAGCTGCTGCCTTACCGAATAATCAGTACCCCGTTCCTGCCTTCTCCCCATATTCCCTGACTCCGCTATTTTTAAGAGCCCTATCTAGCTCTCTCTTGAAAGCATCCAGAGAACCTGCCTCCACCGCCCTCTGAGGCAGAGAATTCCACAGACTCACCACTCTGTGAGAAAAAGTGTTTCCTCGTCTCCGTTCTAAATGGCTTACTCCTTATTCTTAAACTGTGGCCCCTGGTTCTGGACTCCCCCTAACATCAGGAACATGTTTCCTGCCTCTAGCGTGTCCAAACCCTTAACAATCTTATATGTTTCAATGAGATACCCTCTCATCCTTCTAATTGTCTGATTGTCTGTAACTCATTTCCACCTGGCACACAGCCAACAATGGCCTGCTCCCTTTGTCATCATTACTTTTCTGCATATTTTTCATTCATTGGTTCTTTATCTCTCTACATCACCATTTTCCTCTCCCCTGACTCTCAGTCTGAAGAAGGGTCTCGAACCGAAACGTCACCAATTCATTACCGCCGGTGATGCTGCCTGACCCGCTGAGTAACTCCAGCATTTAGTATCTATCTCCCACTGCTAACTATGGTGTAATATCTCCCCCCTGCTAAATCAGTATGAAGAAGGGTGGCTACCTGAAACGTTGCCTGTCCGTGTTCTCCTCAGATGCTGCCTGACCCGCTGATTAACTCCAGAACCCATGGCATGAATGATTTCATGGGACGACTGGATGTGTCACTCAGCTGTATCCACCCATCACCCGCCAGCTTGGTCCCACCCTCACCTCTATTCCAGCTGTCATCTCACCCTCACTACGACCACAGTGGCGCAGCGGTAGAGTTGCTGCCTTACAGCACTTGCAGCGCCGGAGACCCGGTTCAATCCCGACTGTGGGTGCCGTCTGTACGGAGTTTGTACGTTCTCCCCGTGACCTGCATGGGGATTCTCCGAGATCATCGGTTTCCTCCCACACTCCAAAGACGTACAGGTTTGTAGCTTAATTGGCTTGGTAAATGTAAAAATGGTCCCTAGTGGGTGTAGGATAATGTTAATGTGCGGGGATCGCTGATCGGCACGGACCCGGTGTGCCAAATGGCCTGTTTCCGCGCTGTATCTATATTACTAAAAGTCTGATCTTGACCGCTTTTGGCTCACTGTGCTGTGATTTCCGAGAGAACGCCGCCACCTACAACCGTCATTTTTGGCCAACTCGCTCAGAGCCTCCCTCCGCCTTCCTGGACCAGAGGATTTTTCCCATCGATGAAACATCAGAGATATATTAATGGTTTTTTTTTAATTCCCATTCTCTCTGCTGCCCCTGCTGGAGGGAGGGGGAGGGACTATAAAACCAGGAAGTGGTGTGCCTCACTAAGTCTCTGCAAGATGGAGGAAGCCAGAGGGTCACGTCGCTCTGAGCTCTGAATAACACTGAACTCAGGTCCACTCAACTTTGAGTGCTCTTAATGTGGTTTGAAAATGAAAATAGGGTTGGTTTGAAGTAAAAAAGCACTGCCTGCAAATGGTTATTGGGGGGGGGGGGGGGTTGGGTTGAAGTGAAAAGGCATTGCCTGCAAATGGTTGTTTGGGGGGGTTGGGTTGAAGTGAAAAGGCACTGCCTGCAAATGGTTGTTTGTCTAAATTTGACAACTTCCTGTTTGCACTATATTGATTTTAGATAAAACGCTACCACTTACGGCTGTGATTTTTGGCCATCTTACTCAGCTCCCCTCCCCTCATCAGGTGCAGAGGATTCTTCCCATCAATGAAAAACAAAAGTGTTATTAGTGTTTTAAAAATTTTGAGAATCTCTCTCCTGTTAATCACGCCATGAAGGCCACACCTTTTCTGGTGGGAGGGGGAGGGATTATAAAACCCAGAAGTGTGAGTTTGGCAGTCTCTGCATGATGGGGGAGGGAGAGGTCACGACTCTGTCTGAGCTGTGAATCAACTGAACACACTGAATGTCTACTGAACTGTGAGAGTGGTTTTATGGTGGTTTTTATGGTGGTTTCACCCTGCTTGAAATAGTATGAAACTGCATTTGGATGTGGTGGCCTTGCAACCTGCATGAAATTGTATGAAACTGTATTTGAATGTAGTGTCGTTGCACCCTGCATGAAATGGTATGAAACAGTATTTGAATTTGGTGGCCTTGCACCCTCCTTGAAATTGTATGAAACTGCACTTGAATTTGGTGGCCTTGCACCCTGCTTGAAGTGGTTGGAAACTGCACTTGAATTCGGTGGCCTTGCACCCTGCTTGAAGTGGTAGGAAACTGATCCTGAATTTGGTGGCCTTGCACCCTGCTCGAAGAGGTAAGAAACTGCACTTGAATTTGGTGGCCTTTCACCCTGCTTGAAATGGTAGGAAAATGGATTTGAATTTGGTGGCCTTGCACTCTGCTTAAAATGGAATTTCAAGGAATAGCCGTGTCAACTGCCAGCCTACCAGCCGTGAGTGAGCTGCCAGCGCATCAGGCATGAGGGACTGATCTGCCACCCCAAGAATCCATTTGGCCCACAATGTCCATGCTAGCCCTCTGGAGACCAGTAGTCCCTGCAGCCAACAACACCCATACCAGCTCTCCAGAAAGCCCCCCCCCCCCCACTGGCCACCAATATTGGAATTGGTGGAGAGGTGGAATATTGCGTCGGGGGACCAGCCCTCCCGTGTGAACATGGGACCCAACGGGTACCACTTAGTCTAGTCTTTAAACTAAACCTCCAAATAGACTCCAAACTATATTGACTTGGGGGACGTTATATTTGACTTTGTACTATTATTGTCTATTTATTTGTTTGCTGGCTCTGTTTGATATTTACTGAATGTTATTGTGGTCGTCTATAATGTATTTTACAGAGTACCATGTTTACATATTCTGTGGTGCTGCTGTGGGTAAGAATATCATTGTTGTGTTGCTGGGCATATGACAATAAAACACTCCTGACTCTTGCACCTTGGCATTTCTTCACTCAGAGGGAATCGCCCGGCACGGGGGAGCTGACATCCCCCCCGATGCAGGAGCTTGGTCGCCCCGAGGCAGAGGGCCCAAACGCCGCCGGCTACGGGAGCCAAGATCGTCCCGTCAACGGAAGGCTCGAGGCCCCCGACCGCGGGAGAACAATGAAGGGAAGAGACTGAACTTTTTTTTCACCTTCCTTCACAGTGAGGAATGTGGAGGAGTCACTGTGGTGGATGTTTATGTTAAAATGTATTTTGTGTGTTCTGTTGCTTTTTATTGGAATGACTTTATGGCAAATGAAATTCCTCGTATGTTGCAAAACATACTTGGCTAATAAAGTATGATTCTGATTCTGATGATTCTGATTAAGATCAAGGGACATAGAGATTGTGCAGGAGTGCAGTGCTGAAGTCAAAGATCTGAGAATGGCAGAACAGGCACATCATCACTTCGACCTTCAGTTCCTGAGCCCAATAACTTAGTTGTTTCAGTTTATTTTAAACATACATCACGGAAACAGGCCCTTCGGCCCACCGAGTCCACGCCGAACAGCAATCCCCGCACACTAACACTATCCTACACACACACACACTAGGGTATAATTTAAATGAGTACCAAGTCATTTAACCTACAAACCTGTATGTCTTTGGAGTGTGAGAGAAAAGTGAAGCTTCCCGGAGAAAACCCACGCAGGTCACGGGGAGAACGTACAAACGCCGTACAGACAGCACCCGTGGTCAGGATGGAACCCGGGTCTCTGGCGCGTAAGGCGGCAACTCTACCGCTGCGCCACCGTGCTGTCCGCGCCACTCTGTGTTTTTAATATCTCTTCACCATTGAACTATTGAACCACTCTGTGTCTGTTTCTTGTAACATCTCGTGTTAAGTTCAGACAGGTATTTTATCTCCGTTTGCTTCGTTGTCAACTTCCCCTGGCAAACAACGATCTATTCTACATTTTTCTTGAACTTCGTCCCCTTTGATGTCTCATTTTCACACCTCACCCTTCCATATCTCTGTAGGGTCTCCCTCTCCCCTGACATCAGCCTGAAGAAGAGCCTCGACCCGAAACGTGCCCCATTCCTTCCCTCCAGAGAAGCTGCCTGTCCCGCTGAGTTACTCCACCATTTTGTGTCTATCTTCTTCAGATATTTTTCCCGCCGGCCCCGACGTTGAGACGGCCGAGCGCTGGCCGTTACCCGGTGGTGGCGGCGGGCCCCGTATCCCCACGGCGTGGGCTCACCTTGCTGGCGTCCACGTGGTGCAGGCGGTAGGTCTCTCCCGTGCTCTCGTTCACCAGGTCGAACTGGTGGCGGTAGGCCACGCAGATCAGGTTGTCGTTTTCCCCGGTGGGGCCGTCCACCAGTGTCATCACCGCCGGCGGGTCGCACAGGCAGATCTCCTGCGGGGAGAACCAGGGCCACACGCTGACTACAAGGGAAGGGCGGAGAGGGGGGAAGGGGAAAGAACCTCCCCCCAGTTTCTAACCCTACCCCAGGGTGAGGACAAAGAGAGGCAGCTAAAGAACGTGGGGTGGAAACTAGATTAACGGCGGCACGTTTGTGGATCGTGCTAATGTGGGGACAGGGAACCGCAGACAAAGACTAAAAGTAGAGACATGGAATGAAGTGGTAATGTCACCCTAGTTTGGGGAGATCCATTGATGATGTCATAGTGTGCACCCATCATTGTGACAGAATATTAGATCTACTGACAACTTAGTTAGACTTAGTTTAGTTTGGAGATCATAAGATCATAAGTGATAGGAGCAACATTAGGCCATTTGGCCCATCAAGTCCATGCCGGCATTCAATCATGGCTGATCTCTCTTTCCCTCACAACCCCATTCTCCTGCCTTCTCCCCATAACCCCTGACATCCGTACTAATCAAGAATCTATCTGTCTCTGCCTTAAAAATATCCATTGAGTCCATTCATAAGGCCATTCAGCCCATCAACCCTGGACTGACTTCTAAAACATCAACCCATCAGTCTCATTTCCCTTAGCTCTGCAAATTGTTCTCAGTTTGGAGTTGAATGTAGAGATACAGTGTGGAAACAGGCCCTTTGTGTCTATAGAGTGATACAGCATATAAACAGGCCCTTCGGCCCAACTTGCTCATAACAGCCAACATTTCCCAGCTACACTGGTCCCACCTGAATGCGCTTGGTCCATATCCCTCCAAACCTGTCCTATCCATGTACCTGTCTGACTGCTTCCTGAATGTTGGGATAGTCCCAGCCTCAACTACCTTCTCTGGCAGCTCGTTCCATACACCCACCACCCTTTGTGTGAAAACGTTACCCCTCGGATTCCTATTAAATCTTTTCACCTTCACCTTGAACCTATGTCCTCTGGTCCTCGATTCCCCTACTCTGGGCAAGAGACTGTGCGTCTACCCCGATCTATTCCTCTCATGATTTTATACACCTCTATAAGATCACCCCTCATCCACCTGCGCTCCAGGAAATAGAGTCCCAGCCTGCTCAACCTTCCCCTCTAGCTCACACCCTCTGGTCCTGGCAACTGCCTTTGGTGTCAACCAGCATCTGCAGTTCCTTGTGCCACCCCCTGGCATTCCCCATGCTCGAGGTCAGAGCTTACCCTGATGTACTGGAATTCTTCCACGGGTGAGTCTGTGGGCGGCGGCAGGATGGGGAAGCTGTCGGACCTGTTGATGTTTTTCCTGGTGATGAGCAGCAGCTTGTTGCGGATGGCCACCACGATGCGGAGCTCGTTGCCGTGGTGCGTGTTGATGGCGTACAAGTGGCAGCCTGCAGGGGGCAGCACACCACACCTCACCTCAAGTTACCAGGCGACTGAACCACAAGGTCATAAGGTGTACGAGTAGAAGTAGGCCATTCGGCCCAGCAAGTCTACTCCGCCATTCAATCATGGCTGATCTATCTCTCCATCCTAACCCCATTCTCCTGCCTTCGCCCCATAACCCCTGACACCGTTACTAATAGCCCTGTCCCACGGTGCGAGTTCATTCCAAGAACTCTCCCGAGTTAAAAAAAAAATCAAACTCGTGGTAAGCACGGAGAATGAACGTAGCGGGTACGTCGGAGCTCGGGGACGTCCCTTAGCGCTAACGGCAGGTACTCGGGAAGACGCGCTAACTGCAGGTAAGCACGGGAAGAGTCGTGAAGATTTTTCAACATGATGAAAAATGTCCACGAGAGCCCCGAGTACCGACGAGTGGCCATTACCGTAATTCTCCGAGTGAGAATCAGGGCAAACTCGGGAGAGTTCTTGGAATGAACTCGTACCGTGGGACAGGGCTATTATCATTCTTCCAACAACTAGAGAACAGTCCTGAGCTACTGTCCACCTTACTGGAGACCCTCAGACTATCTTAGATCAGACTTCACTTGACTTTATCTTGCGCTAAACGTTATTCCCTTCATCGCGTATCTGTACACTGTGGATGCCTCAATTGTAATCGTGTGTTGTCTTTCCGCTGACTGGTTAGCACGCAACAAAAAGCTTTTCACTGTACCTCGGTACACGTGACAATAAACTAAACTCAAAGGCAAACTCGAAAACGTCTGTGGGGGGGATTTCTAGTACGCTCTCATAATTATGTCCGGATTCACCACCAGAAAATGTACTTTGGTTCTCATCATACCTCCTTTAAACATTGTCCTTTGCATTTTAAGCTATGCCCACTAGCCCTTGGCATTATATAACATAGAACAAAGATCATTTGGTATTGGGAAATGCACATCGACTCTGTGTGAGATGAAATCCTTCTCCACCTCCCCCCGCTGCTACAAGCCTGGTCTGCTTGAGGAACGTGACATGCGAACGCTGATACAACAGGCACATTACCTTTTGTTTTCTCGAGCTTGTTGTCCTTGCAATCGGATTTACTCTTCACCATCTGCCTCTCCTCCAGAGCCCTCTTGATAGAGCTCAGCCTGAAGACAAACAGCCGTGCATCCTTCCCTGTTGGAAGAAGGCCAAGCATTTGCACGGGTTGGCTGTGACGGCTGCCCACAGTCTCACCTGCAGAACTAAGGTGCCAGGTAGAAGACTCGTGGAGTCACACAGTCATACAGCACAGAAACAGGCCTTCGGCCCAACTTGCCCCTGCCGAGCATGATGGCCCATCTACACATTGAGTCATAGTCATATCCAAGATGCCCCATCTACACATAGAGTAAAAGTCGGACTACATACAGACAAGCAAACTTTTTTTGTGTTTTTTTGAAGATGTGGACAAAAAGGTCAATGAGGGCAGAGCTGTAGATGTTGTGTACATGGACTTCAGCAAAGCATTTGACAAGGTTCCACATGTTAGGCTGCTCTGGAAGGTTAGATCACATGGGATCCAAGGAGAGATAACTGAATGGATAGCAAATTGGCTCCATGAAAGGAAGCAGAGGGTGATGGTGGAAGGTTGCTTCTCAGACTGGTGGCCTGTGACTAGTGGTGTGCCTCAGGGTTCGGTGCTGGGCCCGTTACTGTTTGTCATCTACATCAATGATTTGGATGAGAACATACAGGACAAGATTAGCAAAGTCGGTGGTACTGCAGATAGTGAGGATGGTTGTCAAGTATTGCAGCAGGGTCTTGATCGATTGGCCAGGTGGGCTGAGGAATGGTTTGATGGAATTTAATACTGAGAAGTGTGAGGTGTTGCATTTTGGCAAGTCTAACATGGGCAGGACCTACACAGTGAATGGTCGGGCTCTGGGGAGTGTTGTAGAGCAGAGGGATTGAGGAGTCCAGGTACATAGTACCTTGAAGGTGGCGTCACAGGTAGATGGGGTGGTCAAAAAGGCTTTTGGCACATTGGCCTTCATCATTCACAGTATTGAGTATAGAAGTTAGAAGTCTGAAGAAGGGTCTCAGCCCAAAACGCCACCCAGAGATAGTGCCTGTCCCACTGAGTTACTCCAGCATTTTGTGTCTATCTTTGGTTTAAACCAGCATTTGCAGTTCCTTCCTACACATAGAAGTTGGGAGGACATCTTGCAGTTATATAAGACGTTGGTGAGGCCGTATTTAGAGATTTGTGTTCAGTTCTGGGCACCATGTTATAGGAAAGGTGTTGTTAAGTTGGAAAGGGTGCAGAGATGATTCATGGGGATGTTGCCAGGGCTCGAGGGTGTGAGCTACAGGGAGAGGTTGAGTAGGCTCGGTCTCTATTCTCTGTGAGCGCAGGAGGATGAGGGATGATCACATAGAGGTGTATAAAATCATGAGAGGAATAGATTGGGTGGATGCACAGTCACTTGTCTGGTGTGGGGGAATCAAGAACCAGAGGACATAGGAAGGTGGAAAGATTTAATTGGAATCTGAGGGGTAAGTTTACCCAAAGGGTGATAGGCATATGGAATGAGCTACTGGAGGGTGTAGATGAGGCAGGGACTATCGCAATGTTTAAGAAACATTTAGACATGGATAGGATAGATTTAGTGGGATATGGGCCAAACACAGGCAGTTGGGACTAGTGTAGATGGGTGATGTTGGTCGGTGTGTGCAAGTTGGGCCAAAGGGCCTGTTTCCATGCTGTATGACTCTATGTAAAGAACACTGCAGAGAAATAGGTAGGAAAGAACTGCAGATGCTGGTTTGAATCGAAGATGGACACAAAATGCTGGTGTAACTCAGCAGGACAGGCAGCATCTCTGGAGAGAAGGAATGGGTGACGTTTCAGGTCGAGACCCTTCTTCAGATTTATTAGGAGTTAGAAATTAGGGCTGGGTTGGGCATTACAGGTGATTCTGGGATACTGCAACGATATAATCCTGTGATTTATGAGTTTATGGGGCCACCATGTTGTGTCCCACTGTCTGGCTCCAGTGTAATTTAATCCCCACTGTGCCTTACCTTTGTCAGCTCGGCTGAGGAAGAGGTCCTGAGTTTCCAGAATATCCATCTGTTTCACCGGCAGCGTCCTGTCAAACACGGGCACCGGGGTCTGGCCCTCTGCGTGGAACAAAAGCAACCAGCGATATAATGAGACCACAGGGAAATACAAAGTAACCCTCTCACCTCCCTCAGAAGCAAGGAGAGGTATTGTCAATAAAGGGGCTGTCCCACTGCAGCGACCTAATCCGCGAGTTAACAAGAGTGTCTTCGACCTTCAAGCTTGATGGCACTCGCCTGGAAAACCTCGAGCTGGATCGATCGTCCGCGTTGAAACCGCGAGTTGTATCGACCGACCGCACACACACACACACAAACACATCGCAAAGGCGGGGGCCAGGGAAAGCGGGGGAGCGCTGTCTGAAATTCACACATAAAGAGTAAGGTAAAGATGGCTGCACAGTGTACGGTAAGTCCTTTAGAGAGCGCGGGGGGAGAGAAGGGGGGGAGAGAAGGGGAGAGAAGGGGGGAGAAGGAGTTACCACTTTTAAGAAGTTTAATAAAGTTTATTTGTTAAGTTTATAAGACCTTCCACTACCTGCAACCTCCGGCAACCACCTTCAACTAGCATCGCAACCGGCTTCGACTAAAACATTACAGATTTTTAAAACGGCAACCTATTTTTAGTCGCGGCCGGTTTTGAATTTTTTGAAATAATCTCCGGAACATAGAAGAAGCGGAAACCACTTTCGACCATTAGGGAGACTGACAAAAACCTCCGGGAACCGCACGGAAACCTTGGGTGGGGCGCAAAGCCTCCAGAGGTTTCCGTTGAGGTTTCCTAAGTGGGACAGGGGCATTAGAAAGTTCAACATCGCCGTCTACAATCTGCCCTGCCCCGATATGACTGACAGCTCAGATTAAAGCTGGAACAAATGTAAAAAGAATCAAATATCATAATGGCAATAACGAGAGATTTCGCCAGACTGGGGACTTAGTTTAGTTTAGTTTTAGAGATACAGCGCGGAATCAGGGCCTTTGGTCCACCGAGTCCACGCCGTCCAGCACACTAACACCATCCTACACACACGAGGGACAATTTACATTTATACCAAGCCAATTAACCTGCAAACGATACGATTCGATAGAACTTTATTTATCCCAGGAGGGAAATTGGTCTGACAACTTTCATAAAAAAGCACAAAATACATGAAACATGAAATTAAAATGACGAGTGGAAAGTCCAGGATTGGGGATGCACAAAGATTGGGGGGAGGGGGAGGGGGTGGGTGTGGAGAGGGGGGTGGGGGGGAGTCAGTCTACCCCACGACAGAAGAGGGAGGAGTTGTAAACCTGTACGTCTTTGGAGTGTGGGCGGAAGCTGACGATCCCGCAGAAAACCCCACGCAGGTCACAGGTAGAACGTGCAAACTCCGTACGGACAGCACCTGTAGTCAGGATCGAACCCGGGTCTCTGGCGCTATAAGACGGTAACTCCGCCACTGCGCCACCGTGCCGAGTTGTATTGCCTGAGGCGGGCACACACCTCATTATTTTAATGGATACTTTTTTTCCAAAATATACCTTATTGATAATGGATGAATGAAAGTGATTTGGACACACCTTTGGCAAGCAGAGCTCACAAAACCCATCACTTTTGCAGCTAGTTTCCACCCTGACCTCATTTTCACACCATCTCTGAGCCTCTCCTTCCCTTCCTGGATCGCTCTGCTTCTCTCTCAGGGGCCATGAAAATCCACGACAAATCTATAGACCCACATCCATCACAGCTACACCTCCTCCCATCCTGCCTTGTTCATAAGTTCGTAAGTGATAGGAGCAGAATTAGGCCATTCGGCCTATCAAATCTATCTATCTGGCTGATCTATCTCTCCCTCCGAACCCCATTCTCCTGCCTTCTCCCCATAACCTCTGACACCTCTGAGATACAGCATGCAAACAGGCCCTTCAGCTGATCGAGTCCACACTGACTAACGATCCCCCATACATTTATTCCATTCTACACACTAGGGGCAATTTACAGAAGCCAATTACCCTGCACACCTGCACGTCTCTGGAATGTGGGAGCAAACCGGAGCACCCGGAGAAAACCCACGTGGTCCCATAGGGACAGCACCCGTAGTCAGGATCCAACCAGGGTCTCTGGTGCTGGGAGGCAGTAGCTCTACCGCTGTGCCACTGTGCCACACCAAGGGTGCCGCACTTGTGGATAATCATGTTATCTGTAATTAAGACCTCGTTTGTTACCTAATTAAGTCTTTCTCTCTCGACACTCTGTAATCAAGACTGAGTTTTACTGTTAATCAAGTTTCTGCGTAAATTGGTCAGCTGAGAATGTAAAAGCTGTACCAGAGTCGAGCTCTGGAGATCCGCTTTGACTGGCCTCCTGGCGCGCACCAGATTTAATAACATTTGCTCCTACACCTACAATGCTGGAATACTGAACCAACACACACTTGTCTGTGGAACTGGTGTGCTACAATGCTGAGAACTATATTCTGCACTCTGTATCTTCCCCTTTGCTCTGCCTATTGTCCTTGAGTTTGGCTTAACTGCATTTATGTAGAGTATTTATTATCTGATCTAATTGGATACCATGCAAAACGATGCTTTTCACTCTACCTCAGCGCAAGAGACAATAACAAACCTAAACCCACACACTTGCAGATTCTGGCAGACGTGTAGAATTTGAGAATATCAAACATCATAAATAAGTTGATAATACATCTCATTCATTAATTTTGAAGGCATTTAAACCTGCGGGGATTTTGAATTTGGTAATTCAATCGCCATTGCAAAGATTGAGTTTCCTAATAATTTTGAATGTTATTTGACATCTGAAACTGAAGCCACAAATATTATGACATCTTCCCTGGGTGACCAACACAACGATATTTGTTACACGCACAACGGCAGCACAACGGAGCATTGTGTGAATACATGGGTCCTGTTCTTTATTCAGAATGTGGTGTCCATAACTATGAAGTCAACAAATATAGTATGGTATGGAACAAGCTGCCAGAGGGGGTCGGTCGTTGAGGCAGGGACCGTCGCAGCATTTAAGAAACAATTAGACGGGCACATGGATAGGATAGGTTTGGAGGCAAACGCGGGCAGATGGGACTAGTGTAGATGGGACATGTTGGTCGCTGTGGGCAAGTTAGGCTGAAGGGCCTGTTTCCACGCTGTACGACTCTGTTATTTTAACATGCTTATTATAACGAAAAATCTCACATCAGTTTGCGGGAGATTTAGTGTCGGGCCAAAGGGGGACATGAAGGAGGGCCTTCAGAGATGACAGAGAGGAGGTGGAGAAATTACAGAGGGGAATTCCAGGCTCAGGACCCAGGGGAACAGAATGATAGAACCGATACAATCTGGGATGTAAGAACTAAATGATTACAGATGTCCCAGAGGGATGGAGAATTGGGGGAGAGAGGGAGGAAGGAAGCTCTGGAGATTGATGAAGGGTTTAACATTGAGCCACTGATTAACTGCGATGGAGGGGGTTAATGTACAACACGGAATAAACTGGAAAATGAGCTAATGACTGAGGTATGTACCACATTCAGTCCCTTATGTTCTCGTGCTAAACCCACACTCAGACAGACTGACTGTTTTTACTTTGATAATGTTTCCTGTGAATTCTGATCCGAACATAAACTGATAACACGCACACGCACACGCACTCACACGCACAGACATAGATACACATACACACACACACACATTCACATTCATACTCACATACATACACATACACACACACTCACACACTGCGTGCACACATATCCTTCCACACACAGGCATGCACAACCACACGCACACATACATGTGCAGACACACACAAACGCACACACATACACACACGCAGATGCACACGCACACACAGATGAACACACACATACACACACAGATGAACACACACACACACACACAAACACACACTCATGCACCAGGCACACACACACATGCGCGCACAGATGCACACGTGCACACACGCACACAGATACACAGGCACACTCAGCCGCATCCACACACAGACAAGCACATGCACTCACACACCCACACACACACACCCACACACACACACACGCACACACACGTGCACCCACACACACACACACACACACGTGCACCCACACACACACACACACACACGTGCACCCACACACACACACACACACACACACGTGCACCCACACACACACACACACACACGTGCACCCACACACACACACACACACACACGTGCACCCACACACACACACGCACACACACACACCCACACACACACACCCACACACACACACACGTGCACACACACACACACACACACGTGCACCCACACACACACACACACACACACGTGCACCCACACACACACGTGCACCCACACACACACGTGCACCCACACACACACGCACACACACACACACCCACACACACACACCCACACACACACACACGTGCACACACGTGCACCCACACACACACGCACACACACACACACCCACACACACACACCCACACACACACACACGCACACACACGTGCACCCACACACACACGTGCACCCACACACACACACACACACACGTGCACCCACACACACACACACACACACGTGCACCCACACACACACGCACACACACACACACCCACACACACACACCCACACACACACACACGCACACACACGTGCACCCACACACACACGTGCA